>VYZT01033888.1:554-14566 GCA_013400735.1 Pomatostomus ruficeps | reverse complement strand
TCTTTGAAACCAAGACAACTTACATTTCAAAACAATTTTCAGATGAAGCTACTGTCCCTAATACACAAATTTAATGCACATGCTGGTGTTCTGCCTTCTCTAAAACATTACTGCACATTCTAAGCATCCACTTGCACTAAAACAGTATTCTTAATTTCATCCATTAAACTGTGCATCACCCAAGAGTCACCAAGGCTGCCAGTCAAGCAAGGCTCAGAAGGGCAGCCCACTGCAACAAGCAGTCCTTTTCTCATCCAGAAGATCCACCTGTTGGCAAAGGTAACTACTCTCTCTGGCAGGCAGCTCCCCAGCCACTGTGGTGCACTGTGCCTAGGCTGCAAAGGGGCTCAGCACAAACCTGAGATAAACCCTACTGCTCAAGGGAGGGAAGGCAAAGAGAAGAAAGCAGCAGCCTCATCACCTGAGCCAGAAAGCATGTTCTTTTAATCAAATAAAGCCAGCAACACCATAGTTAGGTAAACATGCTACAGTAATACAGCCTATAGATTCCTGAGAAATACATCAGCAAGATCGCAGTTAACAACTGGGATCCATTTGGAGACATCCTTAGGGGGCTCCCCGTTTTTCTCCAGACAGACTATTTGAAAATGTTTTTTGCTTGGCAAAACTCCAAAGATCAAAAACGCTCCTCACCACAAGTATATTTATAAGTCCCAGGGAGAGTTATCTATGATAGCACTAATCCAGCACTGTTGAGAATAAAAATGCTTCCAAATTTACCTTTTATCTTCTAACAGGATTCAGACTTCCAGAAGCCCTCACTACCTCTATCCCATTGCCTACATGTGTGAAACCTCCTCACAGGTTTATCAGCTTTGTATAGTGGTTGCTAAATGTCATAACACAAACACAAAAAATTGACAGGGTGGAGAAATCACATCATTGGGTGGATAGGAGAAAATTGCTAGTTGAACAAGTACCCAACTGTAATATGTGGAATCTCCCATTTAAATATTGAACCTACATCCATGCTGAGTACCTGAACTGCCTTTCTGCTTGTCTTACCCGGAATGGTGTGTTGATTCTGCTGGTAAGTGTATCCAGGATATGCACATTCTCGTGTCGGTGCAGCAAAATAAAGCGGAGGAAAATCTTGAGGAGGGCTGGTTCCGAAACACTGCGCAAGAAGAGATCCAGGTATGCAGTAGTAGTCATCACTTCCTCCACAGTCACCTATAAGCAGAAGTAATGTAAATGCACACACAAAATATCCGTCCATCCATCCTCTGTGACTGTACATCCAGCAAAGCTCTCCATTCATAATACTGCCACAAAAACACCGAGTCTGCACTCTTAAATTTGCCTTGCAAGTATTTTGAACCCATTTCTTACCTGTTTTGCAACCCCAGGGAAAAATATCCTCCCTCAAACTGACACCCCAGATCTCACATATAGTGAAAATCAAAGGACTGAATCATGCTAGAAGATTCCCACCACCTTTCTGCCCATGTCATGTCCTTTGCATCACACTCCTGTTGTCCCACAGAAGCATTTTCAGATGTTGTGAATGCTTGCATCTACCACTTAATTAAAATTACATGTCAGAACAGAATCAAAGCACAGTACAAAGTCATGGTCGTGAAGCTTTGAAGAGAAAATCCCCATAGATGTCCAGAATTTTTCACAATTTTCCTTCTTTTTATTTTGCCACAGCACAATTCCTCATTTTACTCAATTTTTAAAAGGAATATATATATAAATATATTCACACATAAAGCCCAACCCAAAACCTTCACTACTGACTATTAGTAGATCAAAATAGAATTCATGATGCATGTGACATTTGCATACCATAACCCACGCTGCTCTGCTTACTGCAATCCCTTGGAGATTATCTATTCACAGAATACACTGGCAAAGCACAGAAAATTCCAAAGCCCACCTCTGCACCATGTATTGCTCTTGCAAAGTCAGCATTTTTTAAATAGTTACCCAGGAATCTAATAAGCCTAAGTGCACAAAGAAAAACCCTTAAATACAAGAATCTGTCTATATGAAAGGAAGTATTAAACATCTTTTGTTTACCAAACTTAGCCGGATAAATGAAAAGACTGATTTTATTAAAAAAAACCCCCAAAGCTGTCACTTAAGACCTAAGAGGATTTAGAAAATACTCAGAAGGGCAACATTTACGTAACATGCTGTAAATATTAAAATCCCTGTTCCATTATGCTGCATGTTAGCCATGTACACAGTAATGTCATGATGCAAACATCCTCTTTAAAGCATTTAAGATCACAAGCTGCTTCTGGGTGGTTACACAGAACATAGGAATGGGGCACACAGCCTGCAGACCTTATGGAGAGGGAGGCTCTACAGCTAAGGTCATAGAATCACTCTCAGTCTGAGGCTCTATTCTAATACTCAGCTACACTATCATTAATGCTGTGGGATACTAGCTCATTTTGGCCTCAGCAACAAAGCACCAGTGAAGCAGCAGCAGTCAAATTTTTATCAGAAAATAGAAGCAGCCAAGCTCCAATCAGAAACTTCTTTTTTTCTTGCAATATGTTTGGGGACTTGTGGTGTAAAAAGGAGTAGATTTCTGGTGAAAATTAGTGTCTTTTGTCCTAAGAACTGGCTTTTCTTGCCTTTGCCTTTTTTTTTTTTTTTTTGCCTTTTTTTTATAGCAGTGAGTGGTAAAAAGCAAAGCCCAAGAAATCCATCATGTGACATCATTATGACACCATAGAGTTCATGGACAAGTTTAAACTCTCTGCCAAGGAAAGGCTAGACAGAAGTAATACATTGTTATATATCCACATCACTTCTTCATCCGTTATGGGGAGAAGGAAACACGTTCTTGGCTGCAAGTTTCACCAATGTTTGCTGACAGAATGTACATGTATCAAATACTGCAGCTGTACATGAAAGCAGGAAAAGCCAGCAGATTCACAAGGGCAGTGACCTTTTTCTAAAACCCACACTCTTTGGACAACTCATCCTACATTTCTATCAGTGAGAAAAACCCACAAGCTTTTCAAAGTGCACACCATGAATGAAACAAAGAGCAGCAGCAGAAGAAAGTCAGCTAGAGAGTAGTTTAGAAAAGAAATGTTGCGTTCTGAGAGCATGTTCAGTGCTCCTAACAGCTTGGGCACTAGACAAAAATTGAAATCATGTTTAATAGCCAACATTTCACTGATACCATGTTGCGGTTTGTCCCTGGCTAAGTGCCAGGCACTCACTCGTTCCCTCCCCTGCCACAGCTGGGCAGAAGAGGAAAGGAGAAGGGGGACAAAAAACCCCAGGGAATTAACCCAAAGGTCCACGAGTTGAGATAAGGAACTGGGAGAAAACGCTCCAAGGACAAACCAGGCTTAACCTAAGTTGCAAAGTGAAATTTATTACTACCAGAGTTAGAAGGAGGATATGAGAAATAAACTAAACCTTTAAAAGACACCCTTCTTTCCACTCCCCACCCCTCCCTCCCTCCCACCAACAGTGCAAGGGGGGCAGGGTGTGGGGGGTTCAGGTCAGTCCATTTCCAAGATCTTCTTCCCCTGCTTAGGGAGAGTTTTTTTCTCTGCCTTTGCCACAGGGTCCCTACCACGAAAGACAGTTCTCTGTGAACCTCTGTGGCGTGGTTTTTCTTGTCCATGGAATGCAGTCCTCCAAGGACAAACTGCTCCAGCATGGAAGCAGGGGGCCCCTCTCTCTTCAGCCGGGTCTCCCACCTGGACTGCAGTTTCCTCCAACATCTACCCGCACCAGCGTGGTCACCTCCTCCACAAACTGCGGGACTTTTATCTCAGTCTCTGTCTCTCACTGGGCTGCACCTGCTACAGCTTCTCCTGGCATCTACGGCTCCTGCGGCTTCCTCTGGCATCCATGGCTGCTGCGGCTTCCAGCATCTCCCCGCTCCAACGTTGGCACCTCACCCACGGACTGCGGGTGGCTCTGCATCCCTCATGGACCCCATGGACTGCAGGGGGGACACCCTGCCTCACCATGGGCTCACCACGGCCTGCAGGGGAAATCTCAGCTCCAGAGCCTGGAGCACCTCCTCCCTCTCCTTCTCCACTGACCTTGGTGTCTCCATGTTGTTTTCCCTCACATGTTCTCACATCCTCCTCCTTCTCTAACTGAAAGCAGCTGCGTGCACACTTTGTTTTGATTTTTCCTTAAATATGTCATCACAGAGGCGTAACCAACCTTTCTAATTGGCCCAAACATGGCCAGTGGTAAGTCCATCATCTTCAGAGCCATCCGAGATTGGCTCTGCTGGAAATGGTGAAGAATTCCAGAAACTTCTCACAAGAGCCATCTTTATGGCCCCCTCCCCACTGCTAAAACCACAACATATCACTAAGCAGAGCTAGGAGAACCAACCAACGATTAATGAAGTCCTAACAGTTCACAAAGGAGTTATGAGTAATCTTGCTAAATCTTAATTTTTTGAAATAAGGGGTTTTTGTGAAGGGTACCACATCACACTTAATTTTTATTTCTTCTTGAAAAAAAAGTTGATGAATCTGAATGACCATTTTCCAAGAAAGACAAGATGACCAAGTTTTGTCAAGATTTTAATGGATTTGTCAGAATCTTCTTCAATTTGCAGTAGAAACACACTGCCTTATCCACAACACTTCTTTAAATTTCCTCAATAAATGAAGTCTATTTTGCAGGGTCACTGTACAACGTCCAATGCAGGCAAGTTAAAATTGCACAAGCAATTTTTATGCTATCATATTCTAGAAGTTGCAATGCTCTCTCAGCATGCCTTTGTGTGCAACTTGTCCCTACAAACCAGCAAGGAGACCAACCTTCTGCTTCCTTGCCAGAGCAAATCAAACAAACTATTGCTTTGGGGCACTTAAATGCAAGCCAGGTATGTGGCTTAGGAAAAAGATCAATTAACCTGGCAAGCAGATGTCTGTGTTTTTACGATTATATCTTACTTTGCCACCTTGCATCCTTGGCTTGCTTCTCCCTTTTAGCATATCTGACGGTGAGTGCAACTTCTGAAGATTCAAGGCACCTAGAGAAGTATTCAAGAAAGCCAATTTTAACTCCAGAAGGCTAATTTTCCTTTTACTCTATGGGATACATTAGTCTGCTCTGATTGAGCCTCTGGAGAACTGACTCTTTTTGCAATTAACTAGAGAAGGACATTGGAGAAATCAGTTAGATGAGGCTAAACCCAGCCCTGGCAAAAATCCTTTTAACTCTGCACACCTTCTCTACAGACTGCATCATACATAAAACATGGATTGCTGAAAGTGAGACTGCTTCAATTTGTGCAGTTACTATTGAAGATCTCTGTTTTCTACAATACCAAAGCCATGCTATTAAGCTTCATTCAGACTACCTGCTGGCTGTCTCTTCTTAACAAATGTCTCGTGAGGCAGATTTGGGGGGAAGAGGGAAATAATTTCTAATAAATTCAGATCAGTACTCAGATAACCAACAAAAGAACAAACGTTCCCAGAGAACTAAACAGGTACTGCCCATATCAAGTATGTCCACTACAGTCAAATCCTGAGGCAGTTTTCCAAAAACTGTTATTGTAAACATTGATTACAGTATCATTTGTCCAAGTAAACTTTTAGCTACTAGCCCTCAGGACTGAACATCTTTGAAAAGATGATAAAAAGCAAGCCAAAACTTACACAAATCTGATATGTAATTTGAAAATTCTTCACTTTGATAATTCAAATGTCAAGAAAAATAGCATAAACAAAGGGAGACTACTAAAATCAAGACACGGTCATTTGCTACAAAAGCACTTTGTTAAATAATTAAATTTCAAGTTGTGGTTTTGAAAAAAGTATTCCAGCTATACTAAAATCCACCACTTTTTCAACAGCAAAAATAGAAACCCACCAGTGGCATCCCTTGAATCAGACCCTTTCTGCTAATGGCAGAGACCAGGGATATCTCTGCTCTTGAAATAAAATTACAGGATTAAAAATTTAAAAAAAACAACAAAAAAATCACGTCCATTGCATTAATCAGAGTACTACTCTACCATTTTTATTTTGATTACCCACAAACATAACTATTAAAAGTTGCTGGGGTTTTTTTCCAGACACATAGTAAGTGTCTATCTAAAAATACCATTTAAAAAGCCTCATCCACATGTTTTTCTATACAAAATCAGCTGTTACAGATCTTTTCTGAGATGTAAACTGCTACAAAAAGGACTAGCTGAGAGTCTTCACAGCCAGACAGATACTTGACTGGAGATTATTGAAAAGAGAAAGCCACTTTTAGCCATGTAATACCCTTCTATAATTATGTAATAATTTTTAGCAAATCTTTTCTTGCCTCCTCTGATGACTGATTAGATGGTGAGGCAGAACACTGTAAAGAGATCCAGGTTTTACAAGCTACCCTGCCAAGTAATAGCAAAGAGCTAGAAATTACTGTCATTGGGAGTTCTGTTTAATATATTACACTCACTGTGTTAGAGCAATTGCATGGATTCTTTACTACTGGCCATCTTCCCTTGGAAATCACACAATATATTTTCTAATTTACAGCTTCATGCCCACTTACAGGAATATGCCTACATGATTCCTCCTTCCCATCACATACCCTTCTTACAAGGACTTCATATTGCCCATGAAAAGACCACAAAAGTTCTTATTTGAACTTATCCTCTAGACCCATCCAGAAACAGTTTTAACCTGAATAAGTTCGCCTCACTGATAAAAAAAAAAAAAATCCAACTATTTCCAGTCTCTTCTATTAATTTTCAACTTCTTGCCCCCTGCTTATACAGGCAGAAGAGTTCATGCTTTAGTTTGTTCCACAATGACTTGGATCAGGAAATTGATTCCGATTAATACGATCCAGAAGTAAAGATGAGTTTTAACCTCAATCAGTTTCAAGTATGAACAGCTGCCCTGGGAACAGAGAGGGACAAACAGGATCAGGGACAGAGGACATTTGCCCACTGGGGGAACCAGAAAACCTAAACTGTTTCAGCTTCCTTCAGCTTACGTTTATAAACTGCTTTTGTTTATACCAGGTTAAAACTCAATTGAACTGTATGTTTGAAGCAAGAAGTAAAAGGCATCTTTACGTACATCCACACCATAGCTGGTAAAATTAAGTTTTCTAGCTATTAATGGGCTTCTGCAAAGCACAAGACTGTTCAAAGTTTTCCAGTGACACTTGGTTTACACATTTTTACAGCAGCTATCCAAACACTTTTCAATAAGGTGAAGGATGGTATTATTCCTAAATGGGAACTGACAGTCTTACAGGGTATTTCTAAAGATGCTCCTTCTAATCTGCAGAGTATAATTTACAGGTCATTTCCCCCTAGCTGAGCTGTGTAATCATCAAGCAAGTCTTATTGAATTACCATGGTAGCAAACAATATCAGAGGCTTTTGTTTGGATGGGTTAGTGTGCACTAGACTTGAGGTCCATTTGACAGAGCTTGTTTGACAAGACCATGCCAGCACCTCTGCAGAGCAATTCTGTTCACTTGCCCAACAGCAATGTTTTACACTAAAAAGATGGTACAATTTTCCATTATTGAGACTAAACCAAGCCTAGATTAAAACAAGCCTTCCAAGTATAAAAATAATTAGATCATAGTTAGCAATTAAATGCCATGTAGTAGAGCAGTAAATGCTGACATTAAAAATTTGCTTTTCTCATATAATTTGTCAAATTTTAGTGCTTTCTTCAATAAATTGAAGTACCACAAATTACATAAACATTCAAGATATTCTGAATAGTTGTCTTTATCAACCAAATTCTCTGAATGCCAAACTAAAAAGAAATCACATGTGTTTACATTGGAAGGATGTATGTAACCAATCTGAATTGTATCAAAGAAAACATAATATTTATAAATACCACAATGTGGCTCCTAATTATCTAGCACATGGATTTAACTGCGAAATATATACATATTCAAGACCTTCTGAAAAGGATTTCACTTCTATTTTTACAGAAGTGCTGTAACAACCTAAAAGAATAAGGTAAATAAACACAGTCTACTAACAAATCTATGAAGACCAAAATAAGGCAGTACAGCCTCTAGCAGAACCAGTAAAAATGATTTCAACAGGGTTATTCTGGATTCACCCTGGGATTTCAATTAGGTTTCAACTGAGGAGAAAATTAGTCTTATTCTATTACTTAGACCCTTGTATAATCTGGCCCCAGAAGACCTTGTATTTTATTGATAGAGCTCAATGTTAGTTTTGAAAGTGCAGCAGGAAATAGCCAGTGAAATATGTCACAGAATTTAATGGTATGGCTCTGTACCATTCTCTGAACAGAATTACACCTTTTCACAAGTATTTTTCCCAATTTAACAAAATATAGGGAAGAACATAGAGACCTGCATAATTTCAAGTTGTAACTGACATGCCATCAAAAGTTACCAGTCTTAATTTAAGAACAGTTTTTGTCAATAGTCTTAATTTTTCTAAATCCCAGACACTTACAACAGAACAACTAAAAGACCATTTGGGCAAAAATTGAAATAATGGGAAAAAACTACCAAATTAACATTTTCTTTAGCTCTGTATCTTTACAGACAAACCATTTAATTCCCTTTGTTTTCAAAGGAATTTGTGACCTCGCACAAAGACATGCCTTCCCCCCGCCCCCCAAACAATTTCATTGAAACACTTTTTTTGATGTCTCAAGTAACTCATGTGTCAGAAGTAAGGGAGGCAATGCTTCTGTAAAAAGTACAGTAACATCCAGACAACCAAAGGACAAGGCAGGGCTCTCCAGCACAGCCAGTTAGTGCACATGCCCAGCTACATAATACAGGTCTGGGCTCTCACTACCCATTCAGCAATGTGCAGCTTTGGAGATAGGAACACACTTGTCAATCACTCATTACACCTGTAGGTGGGATAACCCACACAAAGTGACAAGGCTCATACAGGCAAGGTATAAATTAGGCTACAAGAACAGGCTATATTTAGGATACTTATCTTTGAGAAATGAAGTTAGGGAGTCATAAGCTTGAGAATGTTTGGGTTATTTAAGCACATCACAATTAATCTGCTACATAAATAACCTTCACAGAGCTCACTGTGAAAAACAGGTTATTTCAAGCTAGCTAGTTTGCCCAATCAATTTGAAACTTCCTTAAGTGGAATAAAACTGAACTAGAGAACTCTTTTTTTCAACTCCATACTAGCTTGCCAAGATAAAACCAGAAAAATCACACCAAGAAAAATATATTGGTCTCCCCACCCCAACTTTTTCATAGAAACACATCTCCATTCTCAGCAGTCTTGTACTGTTTCATTCACACAGTGAACTGGGTACATAGTAAGTATTTAATAGGAGACAATCTGCAAAAATTTTTAAAAGGCAGAGCTTACTACATAGTTCCATAAATCTTACAAACATCTCACGATCACAGATAAGCATATCTTAAAGATTTCAACCATATATTGAAACTCAGAACTATTTTTAATGAAATTCTACTTATTGAAATTTTTATGCTACTTTTACCAAAAGTCTTGTTTGATAGTCAGATGTTTTAAGTTAGGAGAAGAGAAGGAAATCAAGGAAAGGAGATAAGAGGTCTGTGTGGATGAATTAGGAGCTCCTAAAACGTCCAAAACATGAAGAGACAGGAGCATGGAAAGGTGAGCCAAGGGGAATATGGAACAAGTGCCTGAGTATGTAGAGAAAGGATTAGGAAAGCCAAAGCCCAGTTGGAGATGAACAAGAGCTTCAATGGCAAAAGCAAGATCATGAATAATGCATGCTCACTGCTGAACGGGGATGGGGACCTCGTGACAAATACATTAAAAATGTCACTCAATCACAGAATTACAGAACAGCTAGGGATGGAAGGAACCTCTGGAGATACTTAGCCCAATCCCATTCTTGACTGGAACTGTCTTAGCCAAAACAATTAATGTGAGTCTGTGTCCTGCTGCAAAGCAATTTTTTTCGTCAGAACATACTTCTTGAAGAAAAACTAGAATATAGTACAGAAAATCAGGTTTGTAGTACTCTGCCTACCCAAGCCATTCAAGAGCAGAGTCAGAAGCTCATCTCCCTTCCAATTTTTACATTAAGATTGAACCTTCAGTGCCAGATTGGATGTGGGATGTTAAGACCCGTATGCCACATGAGGTCTAGGCTGCCTTCTTTCCTCACTTTTTTCTTCTTTCCTTCCTTCCCTTGTTTCCCTCCCTATCACCAAGAATTATCAGAAGCAGCTGTTCCACACCAGTTAAATTCTAGCAATAAGATTTATAGAAACACCTTAGGAAGATGTACCAGTAATTATCGTCATCTCTTCTTACCACCCTTTAACCTTTCACTGATCTGTCTTCCTAATCAGGTATTTGTACCACACTCCTTTACACACTGTATTTGAACTAAAGCCAGAATGAATCAGAACAATCCAAACTGAATGACTGAATTAAAACTAAAATCTTCAGCCACAAGTAGACTTAATGACACCAAACCAACTTCAATGAGTTTAAAAGAAAAAAAATCAAGATCCATTTAGTATTTTGTTAAAGGAAAGAACTTCTGTTTTATAAACCATCATGATATATCTGGCCTCTCATTTTGGCCCTTTCCAATTTTTTATTAACCTCAAGGTTAATTACACCATTAAGTCCCCAAATGGGGGATACAGTTTCCAAAGCCCACCCCCCCACTTAGCATTAATGTTTGCAATGGCGACTAGAAATTATTTTAATGTATGAAAGAGCTGTTGCAGCATAATTATCATAGTGCATAGACATCTGTCCCAAAAGCAAGAAGGTAAAATAGTTATTTTCTGTTAAATTAACATGGAGCACAGGACGGAAAGACTGAAGAGGTCAAATGTGCCTCCATTTATTTATTTCATTTTGCTATGGAGTTTTGGTCTCACAGATGTGAGAACCTTGTATCAGATCCACTAGATGGTGCAATCCATCTTCTCCATTAAAAGCATTTGAAGTTTATACGCAAGAAGTTAATTTTTAATGAGGAAGAAGTCAATTTTAATGCTAATCAAGGAAAGGTTTATTATTGGAAGAACAAGGCACTAAACAGAATGGCAGGGTTCAAGAAAAATCTAGGCTTTGAAAGTCACCTATGTTAGCAGCCAACGTCCCCATTTTCAAGAGAAATATAATTTCACCCCATTTCAGAGTATATAAACAGAATTTTCATCAAAGGAAAAAAGGAATCAGAACAGCAGTCTTTAAATTATTTAAGTAATATCAACAGGGAAGTAATCAACCCAACAGCAGGTTAGCAGATTTACTGACCAATAAGAATGGCTTTCAGAGGCATGGTAGTATTCAAAACAATCTAAGATTAGTCTTGAATACTTCAAAGATAAAACAGTACTCACTAAGACTAGAATCCATTCTGATACCTCCCTTGTTATCCATAACCTTGACCTAAAACTGGTTAGGCTTTTCACTTCTAATTCCCAGTCTTGGTAAGGGATTAAGTCCAGATACAGGAATAGAAAAAATTACTGCCAGGTAAGGAGGTGAACTACTTCAGGACAGACTACAGTCTTGATCTGGATCACAGCCAAATTTTACTTCAATCCTCACCCAATTCCCAAGTGTTTGAGGTCCTGCCAAACCATTCAAAAAGACTCTACATTGCTTATGACCTTCTTGGTGACTCTCTACCATGAAGAATTGCGTTTGCTACCGAAACAAGCTGTGAACAAGAAAGTAGGGTACAGTGCTTCACCTCAGAAAATGAAACAGCTGCAATGCTTTGTGCTTAGTAGGCTTAGTGAAAAATAGGAGACCTTACAAAGGTAATTTATTAGTTCTCTCCTGGAAGTTTTTCATGGAATTTTACTCCCAGCAGTTCCTAAGTTTTCTCCTCAAAGGAGATGTTGTTTCATAAGGCAATGAAGACTGCTAATTCACAGAATACAAAACCACAGGATGACCTGGGTTGGAAGGAACCTTAAAGATCATCCAGTTCCAATGCCCCTGCCAACAGCACGGACACTTTCCGCTACACCAGGTTGCTCCAAGTCTCATCCAACCTGGCCTTCAACACTTTCAGGGATGGTGAATTGACATAATTGACATATTCTGCAACAGTTGGAAATGTAGCTTCTTGCAGCCTAACCAAAAAAAAGTAAATAAATAATTCACTAACACTGGTGACATATTTTGCAAAAGATAAACCCTAAAATTCAAAGAAAAATGGATTTTTTTTCTTCAAAGTAACATAAATTGCACACTAATACATTAGAAAACTGATACCAAACTCTACTTTAGGAAAATAGTTCTACCAAATATGATAAGAAACGACAAAACAATAGCAACTTCACTAAAACTAGCATAATATTTCTTGACATTTTCCTTGTGGGCATCTTCCTTTAGAAAAACACTCGTTTAAGAAAAAAAATGCTCACAGAAACATACCTGCCATGATGAAATGTCTAAAGTGTCACTGCTTTTTTGATGATATGTGAGTCTAGAACAACACGAATATTTTGGTTCTTCACTACACTTAAGAATTTTAAACATTTTCAGAAATACCTATATACTGCTTAAGAAAGTATATAGAATGAAAAGATGGAACATTAGTCTAGAAGCTTACTGAATTGCATGAAAATCACTAATGACAGTACATTTGATAGTCTCTTTACACAGAGATATTCCATAATACTTTTGCCCATTATTACTTTGTGCCATTCTTACATATGTCACTGACCTTATGGAGTGCAGGAGCCATTACTGGCACCAAAAATCCATTGTAAATGTAATTCACAAGCTGGTTACGTATCAAGGGATGTGCCACCTAAGGGAGTGGGGGAGAGAAAGACACAGAACAGTTCCAGTGAGATTTAAAACAAGAGAGGGCACAGAATGCAGTTATTCACTACCAGAACCCCTTCCCATTTAATAATACATTCGTTTGTCCTTCTCGCCAGCACTTGGTATGATTCAGGTTCTTAACAACTGTTCCTTCTACAAAGAAATACACACACCATGTTTAATTACAGTAAGTCTGCCAAACTTAGGCACACGGCTTTTCAATCTTCCTGCAAGCTGACAAAGATGAATGGATGGACAGAAAAGTGTGTGTAGCCATGTATCAAAGCAAGACCTGAGATTCTAAATTTAGCTCACACAATCTCGTCGGGGTCACTTGAAGGTGGATTTGCCATTGTTAACTCGCCCTCCTACAATAAAGAAAAGCAGAACAGCTGCTTTCCTATAGTTCAAGAGTAGGTAAACGAAAGCACTCTCTAGCTATGGGGTAAGAATATACTGTTTACAGAACAGAAACAGAAAACCAGAAATTACAACAAAACCGGCATAATTCATTCAATGGGATGGTTAGGAGCTTTAAAAAAAAACCAAAAAACACCCAAAAAACCCCCTCAAACTGTTATTAGAAGCCAAAACTTTACTTTTATAATGAAGCATTCATTTTGTCTTTGCAATGAAAACATATCAATTAATGTATATAAAAGCAAAATAAAATTCCCTTCAGAAGCTTTAAAAACCAATAGATTATATTTGAAGTTCACAGAGACTGGAGTGTCACAGCCTACACATGGCCTCAAACAGATTCTCCCACTCGCAATTCTTAGCAGACTTCCTTTAACTTGTAACCCTTAATTTGGTAAGAGGAAGAAAAAGGGTGGCCCTTCCTATGCTGTGGGCCAGGGAAAAAGTAGTAAATGGCAAGAGGTTTTGGCTACACTATTCCTTCTTAATCTCTGGCCAAAGTTTTTGGTCAACACAGACCAGTCCATGCACAGAGCAAAAATTCCTACAGTAATTGAGCTTTCAAGTCAGCTGAAGACTATATAGACACAATCAAGCAGCAGTCAGAAACTGCTCTTTCTGCATGTCAGCTGAAATCCTTAACCATTTTGTGTCTGTTTGAACAGTGGTTTTAAAATAATTCATTCTTTAATTTTTCTGCAATGCCCTTTATATAAATTCTTTTAAAATAAAGGTATCAATTATGATCTCCTGCAAATGTAGATCTGTAGAAGAACTCTGGTTAGACACCAAAATGAATATTGTCTCCTCTTCATGTTTAAACATGCGT
>VYZT01033878.1:0-19637 GCA_013400735.1 Pomatostomus ruficeps | reverse complement strand
AAGTTAATTTAATTTATTGGCAATGAAATAGTGAACCTTTCCCCCCACCTATTACTTCTTCCAGGGATCAACTTCACTCCGTTTCTCTACCTCCTGCCCCTGAGCAGCACAGGGGGACAGGGAATGGGGATTGTGATCAGTTCATTACACCTTGTGACCGTGATTCCCTCCTCCTCATACTCTGCCCCCGCCCCAGAGTGGGATTTTGCCATGGGAGACAGTCCTCCATGAACTTCTCCAAGTTGGGTCCTTCCCACAGGCAGCAGTTCTTCTGCAGTGAGAGTACTTTCCGTGGGTTGCAGGCCTTTGAGAACAGGCTACTCTGCCATGGAGCCATAAGTCCTACAACAAACCTGCTCCAGCCTGGGCTCCGCTCCCCACAGGTTCACAAATTCTTTCCGGGAACTGCTTCAGCACAGGATCTCCACAGGGTCTCAGCCTCCTTTGGATACATCCACCTCTTCTGATGTCTGGTTCTCCATGGGCTGCAGGGCAACAGCCTGACTTACCTTGGTCTTCCCTATAGGCTGTGGGGGAATCTCTGCTCTGAAACCTGGATCACATCCTCCTTCTCCTCCTTTGCCGACCTTGGTGTCAGCAGAGCTTTTTCTGTACACAGCCTCACTCCTCTCTCCCAGCTGCTGTTGTATAACGGTTTTGTTTTTTTCCATTTCTCTTATATTATCACAGAGGAATTACCACCTTGCCTGTTTTGGAGCCACCTGGTGTTGACTATTTGACAGAGGGGCAGCTTCCAACAGTTTTTGACAGAAGCAACTCCTGTAGTCCCTCTAATACCAAAGCCTTGCCAAGCAAACCCAATAAAATGCCTTTTACAAATGTTGCAAAGACTAACACCTATAGTCCAGGATTTTATTTACTAATATGAATAAAAGATAATTAAAAAAAAATTAAAGGTGACTCTTGTTTGTGCTACATTACATTGCTTATTTCCATTTTCTTTTTAATTATATCATCCTAATAGTACTTTCCTAATGTCTGTCTGTTCTCTCGGAAAACATGAATATATGTGCACTACTACAATCTAGTATAGCATAGCCTCAAGCTGCCCCAGGGGAGATTGAGGTTGGACATAAGGAGGACTTTCTTCTAGGAAGGGGTTTTTAAGTATTAGAATGGACTGTCCAAGGAGATTCTGGAGTCACCATCCCTGGTGCTGTTAAAGAAATGACTGGACATGTCACTTAGTGCTATGGTCTAGTTACAGGGTGGTCAATGGTCAAAGGTTAGACTCAGTGATCTTAGAAATCTTTTCCAACCTAAATGATTCTATGATTCTGTAATCACATACACAAAACCTACACACACAACCCTCCTTTTTGTGATGATGCTAGTATGAGAGCTGGTGGAGATATGAGGAACATAAATATGTGTATTGATGAAGAAAAAGTAAAGGTACTTCAACAAAAAGCCTGATTTTGATCTCCGGATAGAAGAATAATCAAGAGAATCATATGCCACCCTTATTTTTTTTCTTTTTTTATAGTCTGTTATTTATCTGTGTCTATATTTGGATCACATTGATCAAGAACGCATAAGTTTAGAGCTGACTGTAAATCAGTAAAGAATTTAATGTGGAAAAGAAGTAGGAGTATAGCGAGGAACAAAATCTATTTGTTTCTCACTTGCTGTATGCAATTGAGTTTTAATTGATTCCAAGCTTAGTTCTTTAGTTAAATAAAGTGCCGTTTAGCCTGCTGCCCCCTTGCCAACACTTCCTGCATGTTACTATTCCTCTAACCTCTTCAGTGCAAATAAGCTGTAAGTAAAGGTGTGCTGAGTAAGGCTTTTGGGCTTTGCCATCAACAGCATTACTTTCTTAAGCAGAAGTGGAAGAAAAAGGAGTATTAAGATAACTCAGTATGTTCAAATGCAGCATTTTGTCTTAATAGAAAGTTTTCCAGCTGTCCTGATGCACCACAGAAACCCACAAAGCAGCCTGTTAACAATAGACTGTTTAGGACCCTTGAATTAGTTCTGAATGATCTGTGGGTCAGGGAAATTCCCTGTCTGCAAGTCTGTATGAAAACTCTGAATCTCACAGGCTGTATCCACACTAGGAAATTAAGCCCAGAATTGTCACCAGACTAACTGTCCCAGAGCAGACCATTCCTATTCCAGTAAACTCTCAGCCTGGGGTGGCTACACACACTCTGCTTACTGCAGTAGTCCCCGTAATGTTCTGCCTTCTCCTACTAAAAGTCTTCAAACCTACCTTATTCACATTGAAATTAATGCCAGAACTCTCCTCCTTTTCCTGAAGCCCTTTTTTTAATATCAACATTATAGACTTTCCATAGTTACACAGTACAACAACTAATGAACTGTAATGTGAAATACTCTATTTACTTATTCTCCATTAAACTACTTTCACTCATCTGCCAAATACATAAAAAAGCCCTGCACAAATATCTACCACATCAAGATATATTTAAAAGGCCATAATAATTACTGTAACAAAAGTAGTAAAAAAGCCTACTAAAAAATGCATGCAGCAGAACCATTGAGAGCACCAGGTGTCAGCACAAGGGCTTTATGGGTCAAATTGTGCATTTCTTTAAAGTAAATTATGAATTTCATTGCATAATTAACTGTTGCATTGTTTGAGTGGTATTTAAAATTGGAAGTTTATTTGAAAAAAGGACTTGAAGATTTTATTACAAAGTGAATATTTAGTCCAGGTGACATGACACTGGTTATTCAAGGGCTACATCATTTCCTATCCACTTTGCACAATAATCTATAACTTCTCATGAGTTGTACGAAAAAGTTAACTTTATTCATATGATTATTTCTAAAATTTATCACCCTGATGAAATATGCTGATGTCTTCTCTATATACCTTTAAAACCTGTCCACAGTACATTCTTTTTGCTTTTGAAAGTTTTGACATCTATTTTATTTTACTTTGGTGTATCGCATAAAGGCAATGTTGTTTCTCAGTGATTTGTTAATTATTTCTCTAGAGTATTTTTCACATTTTGTGAAATTGTAATAGGGCTCAAAGAGTTCTGTGTCAAGTACTAGTATCTGTAACCTTTTGGGTTTCAGTTTGTTTCCCATTTACAAATATTCTTTTTACAATAAACAAAGTAAAATTAAGGTAATAGGGGAGCTGCATTGTGTATTATTTTCAGGTTGTGATCCCCAGAGATAGAACTGTATCTTGATATCCATAGTTTGAAATACTAGTTACATGCAATGTCTTTATTATCATCCACTGCTATTTAAGATCCTCTCCCATTATTGTTTTAAGAATTGGAGGAAATTATATGGTTGTTGACAATGGAAAAGAGCATATTTATATCACTAGCCATTTTGTATATCACTGTTGTCATAAAAGTTTACACACCTGGCTTTATTCCAAAGTAATTAGTGATTTGTAATTACATTTAAAGCATCCATACCAACCAATGACACTTCGTTCTCTTACTGCATGGAATTTAAGAGCAGAATGCCTATCACATGAGGCAGTAAACTTGAGTTGTAAAGACCTGCGTATTTCCAGAGATACAGCTGCTTCTTGGCCACTCCAGTGAGTGTCTGAGGATAGGTTATGTTTTTTACTAGGACTTCTTTAACAAACATCTAAATTGCAAGAGTTGTAATAATATACAATAGATTTCATTCATATGTTATTATTACAGCTTACTTACTACCTCATTCGCTGGTCTTGCTGCAGGGCCTCTCTGCCTTCAAGGGAGTCACCATCTCCTCCCAATTCAGTATCATCAAAGTTTAAAATTGTGCAAAAAGTAGTTTGAAGTCAAAAATTCTACTAGTACGCTGAAAAAGAATCTCATAAACTCCCCTACCTCACTCCCCCCACTTTTATTGTCACAGAATGGATGCTCCACATAAAAATTTGTATTTCCTGTGGATACTTAGCATTCCTAGCCTGGCTACTCGTAAATGAGAATCATATAATACACAGCAGTTACACTTAGAGCTTGAGTTGGCAATAATCTTAGCAACTATAGAGTTTACATATCATTCCCAACAGCATTTTAGACCTCTTAAAATAGTTCCTGTTATCATCATCACTTAGGAGGGACAAAAATCTGTTAATACTTGGTTTTGATGCATGTTTTCAACATATATATGTATTATGCATTAGTTATTAAAGCATTGCTATCTGACTCAAGCAGAATGATTTTATTCCCTCAATTGACATATCCAAATGTTTTTTGCAATCCACAGAAAATGGCAAGTACTATACAAAAGCAGCTGAGAAAATGTAAAACATTTAAAACAAATAGGAGGCAACAAGGGAAGCATAGATGAGACCAGATGTTAAGCACAAGAGGTCTATCCCAGTTTCTAATCCTGTCTAGATATTAAGATTTCTTCTAAATTCATCACTCAAGTCATAGTTTCCTCTTCACAAACTGTTCTCTCCTTAAGAGAAAATGGAAAAAAATGTGGCATATCAATTTAATCTGTTTCCATCAGAAAAAATTGAACACCTTGTCTTCATTTTTTTTCCCAGAGTACTTCAAAGCACCATGAATCATTTCAAAAAAGGAGAATTCTAAATTGCAGAAGAGTTTAGACAATGATATCGTAGGTGTTTCCCAGTGAAGCTAGGCCGTGGAATAAGAGAACTCAAAGCACAGGGATAGGAGAAACAGGCAAAATAAATTCTACTTCTATAGGCAGGGTACTGCTGTGGGAAGGGGCATTTTCTCTGCAGAGCTTAAAAAATGCAGAGTTAAGCAAAGGCTAGGATGGAAACTCAAATATGAGAAATTTAAATATTCTTAGAACTTGTGTAGTCTTTGCTGCATATCTGAATGCAGGACTGGAAATGCCTTGTGCTTTAAAGAACTTCTAAGATAAAACACTTCATCAAGAAGGGAATATATTCTGTGAGAAATCAGTATCTCCAGTTTAGCTAATTGCTAATCTCTTTTAGAAATAGGTGTTTACATCTGTTTCACAAAGTTCCTATATTGCACTGTCACTGACCTTGGACGTTTCCTTCTCTGGCTTTGCAAGCTCCTGTTGTGTAGGCACATCTGAAAGTGAATCACTGCTGCTCTTGTGTCACCCCTTCAAGGAAAGTACTCAAACTTGAGAATTAGAGGTAGCTGGGGCTAGGATCATATAAGAGGTGGGAATGGGGATTTCATAATGACTAAGGAAAAGCATTTGGCTGTAGTCACTCAAGCATGTAAGTACTGGTGAGATGGGCTAGAATAACCCATTTGCAGAGACATTATTCACAGTTTATTGCCATTCTGACTCAGCAATGTCCTCACTACAAAATGACAGCAGCACATTTCTTAGAGGTATGTAGAGTGGAAGAAAACTGCTGAATAAATCTCAAGTCACCAGTGGTCAAATCTGTCACAGTTAGGGAAGACTGAGCCAATACATAGCTATAAAAGGATATTACAGAATATAGAATTAGAATGTTGGATGAAGAAAAAAGTCTCAAGCATCTAAAAGGTCAACACAGAAATATTCCTAATATTGCTCCATGTAGCTACCATACAGCATATTTCACAAAATTTCCTTGTGTTTTCTTTGCATTAAGACAGGGTGCACCTGGATTTTACACATTTAAAAGTAAGTTAAAATTTACCTGCAGTGTTGGCTTCTTCAAAGAACAGTTTTAGATTAGGAACTTTGAAAAGAGTATATCTGTCCAGCAGTGAAGATTTTAACTTTTATGTACATCCAAGGTGAAGATAACACCGTGATATTTAGGGGAAAATTTCTTTTGTGCAGCATCAGAACAGATGCCAAGCAGAACATATTGACTAGATTTGGGGTTTTTTGTTTGCTTAAGAAACCCACTTGTATGGTATATCATTACATATACAATACAATATATGGTAATTAGGTTGCTCAAAAGAAAGCTTGAGTATATACAAGAATTGAGGAGTGATTTAATACAAAAGGCATAAAAATACATAATACATAAAATAGATATTAGATTTAGCTCATTGAAGTGTCCAAAGTAGAAGCATAAGACTATATTTAAATGTGCATATTTTTTTCCTGTTTTATTCTCAGATTAACTGTCCTTGCTCTAATATTTGAATACCTTTGAATAGTGCATTCAATAATATGACTAGCATTTATAATGCCTTCCTCTTCTGATTCTTTTTCCCAAGGGCAGAATTGTGTATGGTGGGGTTTTATTTCACACAGCTTTGTTTCTTCAGTTATCAGTAAATACATAATCATATCTTATCTCCATCTTGCATACAAAGATGCTATCATGCTTTCCTTCTTAGAGAAGATAGTTCTGCTCAGGCTTCCAGAAAACTCCTTTGCAAATTGTACATATGGAATAGTTGAACAAGAATGAAACTCATAGTCTCAGTTCACATCAATGATAAAAGGACATCACACTGGAGAGTATCTCACTTAATGTGGTGTAGCCAAAAATAGAGGAAGATACACCAAGGTGTTGTTGTCTTAATACCCTTAATAGCTTTAATACCAACCTAAAGGTATGATGATCTTCTGTTTGCCACATAACATCTGCAATTTTTGCTTTTTATCAGAAATAAAAAATATGGCAATGGCAGCATTATGAAAGTTGTGGGGGGGTGTGTGCGCGTGTATGCGTATTTGTTGCTTGATATACAATAGATAACTCAGAAAACCAAAATTCATTAGGGTTTCCTCTTCTGTGCTTATCAGAGTCCAATAATGAATTGAACAAAGGCACTACTTTAATTACAAATATAGCAGAAATGTTTTCTAAAAAAGATGTGACATTTGCAACTATAAATGACTGATTGTGGTATGTTATGTGCAAGCTCATTTGGGTATACGGCCCATCAATATGAACCCCTTTTCATGGTAGGAGGCAAGAAGATAAAGCAAACATATATTTGTAAGAAGAATGGAGGAGAAAACCTAGAGCACAGTGCTGTAACAGAGAAAAGATGTGAGAAATTGGAGGTTGTACCTCAACAATTCCTATCTGATGTATGTATTAAAACTTGCATACAAAGGTGTACCCAAGTGTGAATTCATTGATTTTATATCTCACAGAAAAAACACAATAAATTCCTTCAGATATCACAATGCACTAGGCCAATAAAATCCCATATCTATATAAATATCGGTCAAGAGACACAGAAACAGATACTGTAAACTTCACAGCTTAGCAAACAAACATTTAACATTTGACAGCTAAAGATGGAGTGCAAAGTGGAATTCCAGCCCTGCTCTTTACCTCAAGATGACATTCAGGCATATGGTCACATGCACAATGCATTGCTATCATCTGCTTGAAGCCAAAGGATGTTCTTCTGTATAATGTCTAAACTGATAAGGAAAATGACACACCATTTCAGTATATGCTCTCACAGTGATTTCCATGGATGTATGAATACATGTATGAATCTGTTTACATTTTCTTCTGAGAGAAATACTAGTAGTGCCTTAGTACTTTGAAATGAACAGGGGATCTTGTAGATAGTCACATCTGCATTTATGATTTCAGTGCAGTACTGGAGGGCAATCCCCTTCTGACATATATTGGGAAATCACCAGGAAAGGAACTATTTGATTGCCAAACACATGGACAATTAGAATCTCTTTCCAGGAAGGTGCATCTACCCTGTGCTTTCCTCAAAGCAGAGAACTATCCTTAATAGCTTGGCTGTTCAGTGTTGCTATTATGCAGTATTGCATATGACATTTGAGCACTATTGATTTACCATCAATTCCTTTCTTTTCAGCTCAGCTGAGGCAGAGAAACTGCTGACAGGTTGTGGATTTGCCAGAGTGTTTGTTGATGGCCGAGTTCCTTAATCCACTTTGCTGTGTGGCCTAAAATTCTGAAAGATAAACTGACTTTGACACATGAGCTTGCAGCTTGCCATCAGTCTACACGCTCCTCTTGGAGTATGCTCCATATGATCACTGCTGGTGATCAGGTTCTCTTTAATATGAAAGACACGGCTAATTTTAATAATGCAACTGTAGGAAGTCACCAGCTTTGTGAAGTTCACTTTTCTTCCCAACACTTCACTTTATACCTTCCCATAGTGAGGTGAAATCTTCTGGGCAGAATGGAAGCTGAAGGATGGGTGTGCAGGATGTCTGGGGAAGAAGGGAGACACAGCACAGGAAGCTGAAGCAGAGTAAAGTGGAGGGAAAAGATGAATAACAGCAGAGGCTGTTGCTGCTGCGGACCTTAGGGAAGGGCACTTTCTTGCTCTAAGTGCAAGAAAGTGCACTTAGAGCAAGAACTATCACATCTGGTTCTGGTGGTAGTCAAAACCAAATAGAAAACATTAACCTAGCACCAATGAGATATTTCATAATCAGGATTATCTGAAGAAGTTCATAATCAGGATTCGACAGCTGTTACTTTCATTTAAATGTGGTCAGTCTGAACTTTTTTTAGATTTACATTCATTTTTAAAGACACTGAGTGACATTTTGCTTTCACGAAATCATAGAGTATTATTACAACAGATTTCAGTATACAAACAACATCATGCATGATCCACATTTGATTTTTCCCCTTCAGAGGAAATTTTTATCTACCCTAGAAATTACACTTTATCTCCTACATGAACTAAAAGAAAACACAAATCTAGCAAATTAGTTTCCCTCCTGAAATGGATAAAGACAGCTAATGAGTGGCATTACCCATTTCTAAAATGTTAATTATTTATAGATGTTATATTTAAATATGAGCAAGCTATATCTCGTGTATTGAAACACAGAATCTGTTTTACCTGGTTTTCATCTGTCCCTTTTGTTAGTAAACTCTGAGAACAAAATTTTGTGTAAGTGCAATTTTATAGGCAATTTAAAACCTTGCAGTTGAATAAAGAAAGTTTGTTAATTCATTTTTAGTCTCAGCATTATTCTGTGAACTTAAAAATTGATGTAATAAAACAAACTTTGCAGTAACTAAAATCTAGCAGCCCCAAGATCAATCCATAAAGTAATGTAAGCCAGCATGAATAAATTTGGTTCTAGTCCTCCCTAGGTTTACCCACGTAATTCACTTTATGCCTTGAAGATAATACCGCTAACTTCAAGGTGAAAACCCAGCCCAAGACACTGACAAAGCTCCTGTTGATTATGCAGACAGAATTTACCTGCTATGTGAAAACTAAATACATGAGTAAGCCTTTGTTGGATAAGCAGCTTAAACTCACTGCTGCCATGGGGTACTGGAATAAGAGCAGGGCACACCATGTCCCACACAGCTGGGAGGCAGCATGTTCCCATAGACTGATTGTCTATGCAGACAAGGAACTCCAGAAGCTTTGGTTCGTTCTCTGGGATGCACACTTAAATTTTCCACTTCGTTGTTCTCCAATACTTGTCTACAGAGTTCACAACTGAACTCTGCCTGGTAGTCACACAACATGGATGTGTCATAGGCACTCTGGATTATTAACTTAGTGTCAGTCAACAAACATCTATTTACTGATTCCGGTATAGAAGCATAAAAGAGAACAGATCAAGAAAACCTTAGGGAAACACATCTTCTCCTTCCTTCCTACTTTCAGCTTCTCTTGTTTTCACTGTACATTAAACTCAGACCTATTCAGCTCTACCGGTGGGGCAACATGTGAAGCTGGAGGCTGGGCTCAGTGCCTAAGCACTGACATAATTTCATCATCACCAGAACATGATTCCCCCAGGGGCCCTCACATGGCCATTAGCACCCTGTTTTAAAGCAAGCTCATGGGAGGCACCATGTGCTCCTCCAGCCGACTGAAGTATTTGGCAGGCAGTGGTTGCTCCCATCCCCTGAGGAGCAGCTGGGATCGGCCCAGGCAGGTTGTGCCTGCCCAGTGCAGGACAGCCAGCTGTGCCATTGCCCAAAACCCAGCACCTATGCCTGGGGAAGGACACCAGTGGGGCCGCATCCTCAGAGCAGCAAGGGCCAGGGCTGCAGTGAAAGGTCCCTCTGCTTGGCTCCCACTCCCTGTGTCTCCAGCAGTTAGCTCAGGACAGAAACCTGCAGCCTATGCATGTCTGAGAGCTGTTGCTGCTCCTGCTATGTGGCTTGACCTACACTGTGTCAGAGCTTCTCTGTACACCATGACACTTGCATGCAGCAGTGAAGTATAGCCATTTATTTTTTAACATAAACTTAATTCAAATAATAAATAGCAATTTTTTATCTGTATTTCTAGCACCACAGCCGTTCCTAGGTTTTTTGAAGTGCATATTCTAGATGTTACAAGTTATTAAATTTTTTACATTCACTTTGCAATCAAAAGCAGATGGTTTGCTGAACAGTGACTTACCCAAAAACATATATTCACGTCTCCTGCTGATAATCTAGGAGGAAAGATATCAGCTAAATATTTGATCTGAAGTTATTTTTGTGCCATTTTAATCCCCTCAACTGGCTGCCACTCAAGTTTATCTCAATGCAGGGGAGAAAAAAGAGAAATAGAGAAACCTCTTTCTGCCTCTTTGGGAAGCTGAAAGAAAAATCTTTGGAGTGTTACATAGGGCTAGAGAAGAAAAGGGGAAAAATTATACCATGATAGTTTTTGAAGAAGAATTGCAGTGAAGATGCAGTGTCTTAGGAAACAGAGTTCGTAGCTTAGAGAGTTGAAAGGAGTTTTGTTACCAGTAGAGTGCTGAGAGACCAATGCACATAAGCATTCAATTAAAAAGAATGGAGGTGAATGGCTGGACAATTTGTGTATCTGTATGTCTCTGTTTTGATTTTAAACCAAAGATGAGCTTGCATTTCACAGAAAAGGAAGAAAATACATCTATTGATCCCCTACACAATTCACAGGGGCAGCTTGGTGGCAACCTGTGTGAGAAGGTGATTATGGAACATTTTACCGCCTTTTCCTTTATCACTGTGATATATCAAGTATGCCATAATCTGACAGCCACTGTTTGTAAAAATAAATTCAAATTTTTCACTAATATTCACTTGATGTGGTTTGCAATTGTCACACACACAACACTGTTTTTTTCTGGAACGAGACTCTAGTGTCTTATAAAATCATAAAGCATATAGGCATACAAAGCAAACTTTTTAACTTTTTTTGATGTTTATCCCTTCAGAAACTTACCCCAAGCATAAAGAAAAGAGAGTAATACCTCTTTTAAAGGTATCTGCACTGCCATGCACTGAAGAATTGAAAATAATGGACTGACAAAAAATTATGCCTTAGATCTTGGGCATCCTGCTCCTGGTATTTTGTAAGGGTGAAGAACAAAGAGGAGTGGTGGGATGTGGTTTGGGGATTCATTTATTGACAAAGTAAAAAGGACCTTTTCTTATCTTTTTAAATTTATTTATAAACAAGTCAGTGATTTAAGGCAGTTGATCAAGGGGTTAGGTTTGAGTTGCTGTGATTTATTAGACAGAACTTTCTTGTATATTACATATATATTTGCATGAAGAAATGCCTCCTGATGAGCTAAAACTGAAAATTCACTAAGAGGAATATTTTTACAGATGAGTTGAAATTGCTTATCTTTGACACAGCAAGAATGTAAAAATACTTCCCTTTTCTAATTCTTGCAACTACAAGTGATTGGGGAAGGAAGAGTACAAAAATGGGCTGATACTGTATTTTTCACAGTTGCACCATATTTGCAGTGTATAAAATAAGGCCTAAGAGTTGTCTGATAAATTACATTAATAAATTTGCTGTCTAATTCAGCCATATTCTTGGTGTTTTCTTTTTCACCCAGCTGTCCTGGACAGGAAAATTTATTCATGTTTCTTGAGAAAGTTCTCATCTTTCTATTACCATAAATAGGTGGATATTTAGGCAGGAACATTCAGTTTAGATCATAGCACTGAAAGATGAGGATAGATTTCCTAACTCAAGGAGCTATTTCACTTTCACATTACCAAGGGTTCTTTCATGTATGATTCCTTTATTTGTTCCATTCAAAAATTGATGCAGTATAAAATTTTAGTTAACAAATTGCTTCCACTGGTTTGCTTTCATGATGTGAATGTCCTCATTTCATTTTGTATTAATGCACTCTTAAAAATGATATTTTGGATTAGGAAAATAATTATGTTCAAGTGGCATTCAACACTGTTTTCTGAGTATTTGAAGTTATCTTTGGGCAACTTACATAAATTATTCCTACATTTGAACTTTGGCAAGGCTGGTGTACATCAATGTTCCATTATGCATCACTTGTTTTTCTTGGGTTTTATTCTCCTGTATTAGTACTAGTGTTAGTATTAGTATTAGTATTATTAATAGTAATGTTCTTATCTCAGCCCTTAGGTTTTACCCTTTTTTTCTGATTCCCTTCCCCATCCCACTGGACATGGTGGAGACTGAGCAAGTTGCTGTCTGGTACTTAGTTGACAGCTGGGTTTAAACCACGGCATCTGGACAGATTTGGTTTTGGAAAGATTAAATGTAGTGAAAAGACAGAAGGGAGATGATCACCTCCATTCTTATGCATAAGTGTGTATATATATATATATACTGTACTGTTTGACGGTTCTGCCACATATTCCTGCAATTACCAGGAGAAACTGTCTGGTGAAATTTCCCTGATACCTTTTCTTATTTTTGAAATTGTGTTGTTTTTGGGGTTTTTTTCTTGCTATAGTTTTCTGACATCAGCTTCTCCCTTAAACTCCCTTAAAACTCTATGAATCACTTTCTTCCTACTCTTTCAATACATTTTAAGCAGTGCACAACACAGATAATAGCTCTGAACCCAACTGGAGATTTTTGAGACAGTCTCAGCTCACTGAGTGCTGAATGAAAAAATGTCCCTCCCATCACTACTTTTTTTCATTTGTTTGTTTGAAACAAACGTATCATATTAGTGTTCTGCCTGGAGAAGCCTAATGTACCTTGAAATAAGTTTTATTATGATGAAGTAATGAATTGAAGTTAGAATACTACTGCAGGCCAGGGAAGTTTATAGAGGTTAGTACATCACCGAGAATAAAATGTAAAATAAAGGCATAAATCTCAGGGGAATATAGATATTGCTTCTGCTGAAATGGCAAGGATTTTTATAATAAAAAGCCCCCCAAAATTAAAATAAGTCCTGTGTCTCTGCTTCTAGCATCTATCAAGTATTCCCTCAGTTTCTATGGCAATATTTCCTGTTAAGGATATAGCTAATCTGTTTTTGGCTCCCTAGCACAGATCCCAAACTTGATACTGAATCATAAACTAATTTCCCACTGCTTATTATTTAAACACATTGCCCTCCTTTCTAAGAATGGAGACACTGTTCTTCCTATGGCTCAACAGGGAACAAAAAAAGGGGAATTGTGATACATGCTAACATTCTAAAAATTGAATAATCCTCCCTGAGGCAATGCACCTAAATTCCTGGTCTCTGAGGCATAGAAAAATATTAAGAGGAGCTATTACCAAACTCACAATTAAATCACCTTGATTCTGACATAATGGGTTTCATATTTGCTTTCCCTGCAATAATCTGTGGAGGGGTTCAAGTAAATGATCTTGGGATCATCCTGTAAAGCCATGGTCTTGGACATAAATGCCTGGCAGAATCTTAAATATGGTCATGTTTTACCTATCCAAGTTTTAACAGATATGCTTTTATATCTTAGAAAACATAAAGCAATTCCAAAAATATCAGCCAGGGCTTTTTTTACAGCAAACTACTTACAAATCAAAACAATAATAACTTTTATGTAGCCCTAAAGTAAAAAGCAAGTGGGTATACACAACAAAGAATGAAATATTAGAGAAAGAAAGAGAAATCATTAATACATCAAATGATCAAGTCTTCTGCTTCCCTACCTATAGAGAAAATATGTTAAGCCACAGAACAGAAGTGCACTTGCACTTCTCATTTTAATAGTTCTTAAGAGAATTATGGCTCATGAAACCTTTCTGCATGTATTTGCTTTCTAATTTAAGAAAACATGCCTACGCTGGGTGACTTCCAATGTATTTGTCCATGTGACACATAATTCATCTTTCCTCTGTTCCTCCTTTCTTGTTTTATAATTTAATTTATTTAATACTTGAATTGATCCAGGTCATCTCTGCTAGCCCACATATGGATACTGCGGATTTATATTTACCAATCCAAAGTTTCCCTGTTACTACTACTTTCCATGTTTGACTGTTTGGCAAAATACAAATTCTGTATAAATTCTGAGTAATACCACCTCATAGTTTGTCCTATTTGAAAATTTGAATTGGTCACCTAAAAAGAGCATCCTCTTGAGAAGTCAACAGTGGCCATGGATTTTAAAGTAAATGACACTGAAGACTGAAATATTTATGTGCTTACCAAGATGGATGGTACCAGGACATTAGTTTCATTCTGCTTCATTTTCTTTGATTAGTTGGGAGACCAACATCCATCGTCCATCAGTTTTTAGGCACATAAATGCACTATGGTTCTGGCAGGGAACCTCACCTGTTATGTGTGGGATGGAGTAAATCACAGCCCACAGGGGAGCTGGGTACTGGGGTATTAATGAAGAGTCAACAAGATTATATTCTGCTCGATGGTATCATGTATTCACTCCCTCCCTCCCTCATGCCTCCCTAGCTTGCTTGGGCTGCACTACCCAGCAGGGACGTCCCTGCTGGCACAGATGGTCAGGCAGAGTCCGGTCAGCTCCTGCTGTGCTGCTGCTTGCCATCACCTGCCTTGGCCATCATCAGCCAAGGCCCCTGGGTGGCCCCAGCATTTTTCTCCATGCCTACTATTTGTCTCCATGAAACTGTCTGATCTAAAGGATCTTCCTCCACTTCAAGGGTCCTTCCTCCGGCTGTAGTCTTCACTGCCTTCTTTTCAGCTTCCCTTCTTCTTAAGAAGACTGCTTCATTTAGGGAACTCTTATTTCCCACCACATGCTCTTCTTTTTAGAACCTGAAGCTCTACGTTTTCCCAATCTAAATAATGCAATGTGTGAGCAGCCTCCTGTGTTTCATGTTTCTGTTAATTGGAGGATTTGGGGCATGCCACTTTTCTTCAGACCAGGTGGTCTCAAAATTTACAAGCAGTCCATAACAGTTGCAGCTAGCAAGCAGCAGGCTCTGCTTGAAGGTTCAGTGGTTCTGTTCCAGACATTTACCCCTACACGCAGTTAATGTTTACAGTTTGAGGTGGTTTGCTGTTGTTGTTGTTGTTGTTTTTTTCCCCTGTGATAAATAAAAGCTAGAAAATGGTCTCAGGAAAAACTCAAATGATTCAAAGGCCATGGTAAAATAAGCATTTTATTTTAGAGGATCTCTGTCCAGTCTTCTTACACTAAATACCAAATTGTGTAGCCCAATAGAGCTTTAAGCTGCAGTAACTGACCTCAAATGAAGACTTTGTTCCTCTGGAGCTTTTAAAACCACAAATCTTGCTTAAATGTGTTTTAACATAGTTTCTAGCATTGTTATAGGTGGGCCAAAATCTTGTCTCCAAATAATATTATACAATATAAACATATGACAAGTGAAATATTTCTATTAATTCAAAAGCACAAACTTTGGGGAAAATGGTTGTTGAATTGAAATTCTTGTAAACTTATTATTGGAAGTTACTTCTCACAACAAAGGTGGCTATGAAGGGGCACTTTTCTGTCTTTTCAGTTCTGGCCCTACTGTTAAAGTCCAGAATATTAGTCAAATGCACTGATTCAGCTTTTTTTCTATTGACAGCTGTCTGCAGCTCAGTTAATGCATTAAAAGGAACTGAAGGTTTTTTCTGATTTTGCCTGAACTAGGTGAACTGAACAAATTGATAGGTCCTGTTAACTGACTAAAGGTTTGGTTTACATCAAAGCAGCTAATAGAGTCCTTTCCTTCTGTCTGAACAGGAAAGTAAGAAAGAATGAATCCTGCTCTGGTTGGGTGAAGTGCCAATTAAGTCAGTGGAAAAGTAGACATTTATGACAGTTTGGCCACAAGCACAGTATTTCAAGGCAGCTGCTGGTCCTTCAGAGCTGTAGTTCTGCAGCCTTGTACTCTGCCTTTAAAAGGCCTTGGTTTAGCAGTCTATTTTCAGTGAGAAAAGGGGTTTCCCTGTGCTATATTTCTGAAGGTAACAAGCTTTTCTTTTTTGCAGATGAGAGGTGAATGAAGTGTGAAAAGGGAGACAAACTATGTTGCAGAGGAACAGGCTGATATTCTCAAAGAATTCCCAAAACCACATGAAACAAGGTCTAGAAGCCAGCCGTGATATGCAGCACTTCAGCATCTTCTACTACTTTAGCAGTGTGCTGCAGATGGGGTGTGCTTTAAACTGCACAGGTGTCGATATCTGAAATAACTGCTTATGCCTTGTCTGGCCATCATAGAAGGGAATCCCTTGAATTTTCTATATGAATTGCCCAGTCTTTCTGCAGAGTGAGTTAAAGAATAGCGGCAAAGTGCAGCTGACTGCAGCACAGGGAGAGCAGCAGCTCTGTCATTACTTTGCAGACTGTGCTTGCAGTGCTCATAAGCAAAGAGTAGGTATAATTATCAGGGCAGGTCTTTTGCTCTCTGCTATAATTGGACAGATGACCTGCTTGGAAAACCAAGACCCTTCATCCAGAACTCAAACAAAACACAGCTTATAAAAAAAGCATTCCTAAGATGTATATATCTTCCTCAGGAAGGGAAGGTAAAACCTGACCCCTGTCTTAGAAGAGGAAGTAGCCAAGAATAAAATTGCTTGCAGTTACTTCAGGAACTACTGTGAATTACATTTATTAATTCCGTCCAAAGAATTGATGGGTGTCTGAAAGAAATAGCCATAAATCCTACATATTTATGTCACAGAAATGTAAGGGGTCTGATTTTTACACTAATCTTATGTAAATAATTCTGGGCTGATTTTATTGGATTAATTTCTGGTTTGCTTCAAAAGTAAGAGAAATCAGAATCAGACATAAAAATTTCTACCTGTTCTCAGTAAGCTACAAAGCAGATGGCCCTGACTGCAAGTCAAATGGTGAAGCATGAATGAATTAACATCAAAATATTTTTCTTTCTTCCTTTCTAACTGAAATTGCTTTCAGCCTGCTGAATTTCTAATGCATCCTCTGGTGATCACTTCCTCAGTCTCCCATTCCCTCTTTGCTCTCTCGTCTGCTCAGTTCTGACAATAATGCACCATGCAGAGGTATAAGCCATATTTTTAGATGCAAAGACATTATAATTGATTTTTCCCCTTCAGTTCCTGTGAGGAGTAACTACATACTTTGTCACTTTTAAGTCTAGAAACTTGCTATTTCTTTACCTCTACCCATTTCATCATACCTCGGCGAGGATTATGTGAAAGGGATATTTGAGTCCCACCTGCTGAGCCAACAGGCTACCTTTTAATTGGCTTTTATGAATCACTTTCAAGATGCTTGAAATTGTAGAAAAAGCCTAAAATAATTTAAAGGGGATGTTGGTTGCTTTTTTGTCTTGTTATTTTTTTAAAAAAACGTTTTACAAATGTGCCTAGTTGCATCTTAAAGAGTTCTACTTTCTCAGATAAAGTCTTTAAATCCTTGAATGAATGTTTCCCATTAATGAACACGGAGGAGTTATTGTCTATTAAAACATTAAAACACTGTATACAGAGTAAACCCTTAATATTTTGTTAAAGGCAATATGTAAATGAGTCCTAATTGCTATTACATGGTACCAAAATTGATTTTATAGTACTTTGAATTAACAGTCAAGTCACGAGTCCATTGGCAGTGCTCCTGCACTGAGTAGGAGAAAGTTTTCATGCCATAAAATATAACTTCCCTGGGAGTACATGCCACATGTCCTGTATCCTATCCAGCAGATACTCAGATTTGGTTTTTTTCTGCAAGATGGTAAAACTGCTAATGGAAACTCTGTGAATAGAATGGCAAAGAGCAGTTCTCCATCAATGCAAGTAGGCTATTTCATTCCTCCTTTTGTTTTTTTCTAATAAAATAAAAAATTTTCCTTTCCACTTCATGCTCTGTAACACCACATCTATGTTACAGTTCCTTTAATGCAACAATGTGTTACATTTTTTTTTATATAGGTTGGGTTTTTTGTTTTTAACTTGAACAGTTATCCAATGTCAGCTAGAAAAATCATATATAATACATTAAAAAAATAATCCTAGGAGTTTCTTGATACTTTTTCCAGGAAGAAAATAATATTATTTTTACTGATTAATTTGAATTTTCCTAATCAGTCATGTAAAAGTCCAAGCTCAAGTGACTATGTAAGATGAAACAAGTCTTCTAAAAGTAATAGGATTGCAGCTCCTGCTCCCAAACGCAACACAGACTTCAGAAAGAAATGTAGTCATGCAGCATGAAAGCTACAGCTTAGAAACTGATTTCTCCTGGTGGGAGCTTTCTGTTATTTGTTTTCCATAAGAACATTACATGTAAAACAGCTGAGACCTGAGAGCCTTAAACACTTCTATTTAATCCACACCAGAGTCAAGTCGAAGCAATGGGATGAAGCAATGGAATGAAATTGCCTGTATATAATACAGAACATCTTTACAATAGAAATGTCATTTCTGTTCACTTAATAAGCTCACTTTCTTGTCAAATGATGCTTCATGTCTCTGTAGCACCAGGAGGTTTCCTACTTGCTTTCTCAGTCTTTCTTAGGCAGAATATGACACCTTCTGTTTAAAAAAAGTAAATAGTCATAAAAATTCAAAGTGTGTTAGTAGGAAAATATGGAGAAACATGGAAAAGACTGATTTGAGCTTTGGGCTCCAAGAATCTTAGGTTAAGAAAGTACATGCACCTAATATAACCATAAAATGGGCTACTGGTGTATTTTTTTCTGTGGTGGTGAATTGGCTTTCTAGCCTATTATTGATATTAGTACTATCAGCGGTGATATCACTTTTTACCAATTAAAAAAAGAATGTGATAATCAACTGGGAAAAGAAAGAGGAGAGAGCAAGAGGACATCTAGCAGTAAATGTATTTCTTGTATTTTATTTGAAACAAAAGGGAACCACTGAGTTTGCTGAAACAATGGCATCTCAGTTTGAAAAAAAAATATATTTCTTTCCCAAAATGTTTTATATACAACAAAACATATTAATAAAGCTTCACACAACATATCAATAGGGTTTTCATCTGAAGAAAACACTTAAATGTAATTGTGGGGATTTTTTCTCTGTGATTAGTACCATTAACCAGATTTAGTTTGAAATTGTTTCCTTGACATGAAACTCTTTGTCAAACTATTAGCTTTAAAACCCAGACAATCAAAAAACCCAACCAAAACCTAATAAATAAGAAGAGGGAGAGGTAATGCTAGAAGGCTAGCTGACTAGAGAAAATGCTGAACTTGTGACGTAAGAAACACAACCCAAAAAATTTTATGTTTCTGTATAGTCTCAGAAAGACAGTCTGAAAACTGATATTCTTAGTCTTCAAATGTGAACAAAACATCAGGAATAAATATAAAACCAGCTTTGTCCCACACATCCATCCTTTTTTTTTTCTTCCTCTTCTTCAAACAGGAAGAAAATCTCCTCATTACTATTTTTACTGTTTGAATTCAGCCTTACCCAGACAGTTTGTTTAGAAGACTACAGCATTCAATGAGCAAAGATTGAGCCAACACTTTCAGGGCAGCTGACAAGTATGTTAAAAATGCAAGTCTTTCTACAGGTCGCTGAATGATGTAACCATCACAGTATAACAAAAAACCTTCATTTGGACATTTTTCAAAATATACAGTTAG
>VYZT01033877.1:0-121745 GCA_013400735.1 Pomatostomus ruficeps | reverse complement strand
TATATATATTTATACAGACAGGCATACACACTCTCCCCTTTGTTCTATATGGGACATCAATGCAATGTTAGGAATATTTGGATTCCACTCTGGTATCAGCCCTGAGCAACCTGGTCTAGTGGAAGGTGTCCCTGCCCAGGGCAGAGGGGTTGGAACAACATTTTCTTTGTGGTCCCTTCCAACCAAGGCCATTCTCTGATTCTACGAACTTAGAGGCCAAGGTCACAGCACTACAGACAGGGACCATTTTTGAGGCATCTCCCATTCCCAAAATTCAAACATTTCCTCTTGTATCAAATCCTCGCCTCTACAAGTTCCTGGGACTCTGCATCTCACTGAACTCATGGGAAAAAAAATAAAAATCACTTTCTCCTTGCCTTAACAGCACAATCAGTTTTCACAAACCACAGAATTCACAAACAGATCACTGTAAGGGACAGACTCTAAACAAATATTTCAGCTTCTTATGCACGCAGAAAAGAGGGGACAAAGAAAAATCAATAGCAATATGCTTACTAATATGTGCCTTAGCCACAGGCTGCAGCATGGGATGCAATATACATAAGGCACACATCTCCAATGCAACACAGCTCAATAAAATGATAGATATTCCAAAAATAAAGTGTCCCCAAAGAAACAGAAAACATAATATTTGCCCAAAAAAAGAGAAAATCCATGTAGCCTCAGCAGTGAGTATACAATAATACAGGCCTTCAAGGCTAGTTTTGGAATTAAAAAGCCTTTTGGGGGGGGAAAAAAAAAAGTGAAGTTTCCTGTATTGCAGAAAGGCCAGGAGCCCTGGGGTGCTCATGGGAAGAGCTCACAGTGCTGCCATGGGGATGCACTCTCAGGGCTGTGGGAGCCAGGCAGCTCTAGAACCTTCCACGGCCAGAATCTTCCATGGGGAGGTGATGGGAGATCCAACAGAGCCCTCCCGAGCTGGGCAAGCAGCTTTCCAAGGGGAGTGATGCCCTTCAACAGCACAGCAGCTTCCAGGAGTAAACAGCGGCAGCGAAAAGCCAAAATTAACACTTTAAAAAGTACAATTTCCATTTCCAAGACCTTTCAAAGAGCCTCGTGCCTCCTGCACTTCTCACCTCTCTTCACTGTCACCCTGGGACTAATTTCACACAACATGCCCAAGGTTTCACCCGATTGCTGCGTGGAAAGGAAACACAAATCCATCCTCACTGTCGGTTTGACGATCATCTGATTTTTAAAGCAATCCCCCGGCGCATGTGATTTGTAGGGGAGGATGTGAGTTTGACAGCCACATCTCTCAATATTGCACATAAATTAAAAATACATCATGGACTTCCCAAACGAAAGCTTGAAACACTTAGTCTGTTTTGAAGCAACATGTCCAGTAACTCGTTAAGTCCTATTTAAAACTGATCTTCATCATCATTCCAATCAGCTGGCAAAAGCCAGAAACTGGGAGGATGCTCAATGAAGAAGCACTGGAGGTTTTGGTTGTTTAATTTTTGTTTATGACACATTGAATTTTAGTTTAATTAAAGGCAGATGCTGAGGGCTTGGTCTAATTGCTCCTTTTTTTTCATCCTGCCAGGTTATCTGCTTCAATCTAGTCACCACAGTGACTTCCAGCACCTCATTATACCTTGTGGAACCAAGTTAAAAACTAAAAGAACTTGGCCAAGGCTTCTTGAACACCCTTTTAAGTCATAAAAATGAAAAATAATTTAGAAAAACAATAGTTCAACAAAAAAGTAAACTCTTCATATGCCTATTTTGCAGGAAAAAGTATTTTTTTGTGGCTGCAAGGCTTTTATCGAAAAAGGACATCTTTTTGGACGGCAAAAGTTTCTTGAACCTTGAATGACTGAGCAGCATTTTTCATTATGTTAATTTAAGTGGTAAAAGGGTTTGCCTGACTGACACTAATTGATGGTCCCTCCTGGGGCTTAATTGACATGAGCTCGTCTCTAAACCTGCGCTGTTAATCAGCTCCTTGCCCGCTCTGGAAGGGTTTGCAGCCGAAGCGATGTCAGTGGGGGTTGCAGACAGACAACACTGATTCCAAGCCAGGCTGCTTTTCAGCACTCCAGTTGTGGCATTTCATTAAACTGATATTCTCCTGATTCCTTCCTAAAGTGGAAAGATCGTGCCTTAGAATCATTTACTGCTGGATTTATTTTTGCTGTTGTTTGGTAAGCGTTTCATTTAAACGTTAAGTGTTTCCTTTGATCTACTGCAGTAGGCTGAGATAACTACATGTTAAATAGTGGCTGAAAACATCCAGAATTAGCCGTCCTATTCCACGAGGAAAGAGTCATCCTTTGATTGCTACACCCAGATTATTCCTCTAGTGATATCACATTTAGAAAATACAAGGTTGTTATTTTAGTGATAGGACAAATATCCTTTCCTCCTTTTCAGAGCCAGCACAGAATATTTTCTGGAGTGTTTTTCTCAACCAGTATTGGATTTCCCCAACAACTCTGTCCCTCACTATGAGATATTCACATTTTGATTTACAAAGTCCTTTTATAAAACACTGTTTGCCATTCAAAATTGGCCTATAGCTGCAGTCCCTTCTCCTATCCCAGCTACCAGAGCTATTTCCAGCTCCTCGTTTTTAGCACATCTTTTAATTGCATCAGTTTTCCAATGTTTAAGAAATCCTGAGTACACACAATGTAAATCATTACCTATTAATAATGATACAATTATTGCAAACACTGAAGATAAATGGCAATTCAGATTCCTCATCTATCAGGCACAAAAAAGTGACTTCATAGAATAGAAACTCAATAGAAAGTAGGGAGAGCATCAAGGTACCACGTCGATTTACTTTGCTGATAGTAGTGTTTGCTTACTAAGAATATCAGACAAATGGTTAAAAACAGTTTTAAAGAATAAAAAAAGTGATTTACGAGATATGACCCATTATTTTCCTGCCCATTGCAGATGGGAACTGCTGAGTAACAGCACGGAAGGTGCCTTACACTGAGGCAGAGAGACCTCTACAGGTTAGAAGGACTATGGAAAAGGTTTTATTCTCAAAAGATGTTTGGGATGGCAATGCAAGACAGTTTAGTATTTCCTGAAAATAATTTGGGACAAATATACCCTGCAATTCCATCTCATACAGTGTTCAGGCACCAGCTATAGACAAGCATCTATAAATAACTGAAAATTAAAGTTCTGCAGAACCAACCCAGAGGACATTTTGGGGGTGGGACTCTTCCTCTTGCCCTAAGGCCGTGCTCCCAGCTCGAGGGCCCCAGGTACAGCACAGCCCTCCTGCAGCCCCCAAAGCACCCCTGCTCCACTGATCTACAGCCACAGTGCTGTGTGAAGAACATTTTATTAACCAGCCTTGCTCCCTCCACAACATTGGCTTCCCCCACGTGGGTTTTCCAAACGAGCACCTCCATGCCACATTTTGCTTTTGGGAACATCACTTGAGAAATACCTTTGAAAGTGCTTCACTGTTCCCCTTCCAAACTCCTCATAATTCCCCTGCCGGGAAGCACCTTGGAATAGTAACTAGATTTTGGAGGGGGGTTGCCTTGTGTTTAAATAATTCCTGCTATAAGGACATAGAAGATGCAGACAAGTTGATAATAATGGTAATATTTGGTAGGTTCACAAAAATACTGAGCTGCCTCCAATTTCATGACAGCCACCTGAGTGAGAAGCACACAGCAGTAAACATGGCTAAATCCATTTTTATAGACATGTATATAAATTATTGGGATAAACTCATCAAAAGCACAGCAGGTTAACTGGAACACCAAGGGAAAAAAAATCTGGTGACGTCCTAAAAACAGCAATACAAGCGTGGCCTCTAAATTGTTAAATTATTTGGACAGGGAAAATTATGTACATAAAGATAAGCATGGGATGCATCCTGAATAATTTATTTCGGTTCAAGTTCTTGCTTCCTGAGAAGTCAAAGCTTGGGGGTTGCTTTGAATTTACAAGTCATAATGGGCTGACCCAATTTGTACCAGCACAGTGCAAGTCCGCAGAACCGTTTTCATGTTGCTCATTTAACATCTCTCTCTTTGAGGGCTGGATGGTTTAGCTGCCCATCTGTCAAAAGGTACCATGTGCTGTCAGGAAGGTTTTTTAAAGTTACACCAAGGGACAGAAAGATTGAAAAGATTTTGAGGCAGGCTTGTGAAAACTTTAAATCATAACCCATTGCACAATGCATAAATCATACAATTGTTCAGATAGCAGCCCTCAGTGCATGATGGTTTACATCTGTTGGGCGAGCAGCTATCAAAGCTATTTCATATTTCTTCAGTTCTATTTGCCTGTTCCATACTCTGCCCACTGTTGTTTTCCTCTCCTCTTGCCTGAAATGCAATATATAAAATACACAGATATTGTTTGCTGTTACATCAACTCAATTTTGAGTGTTAAACAACAAAACACTGAGAAATAAAACAAATTTTCAGACAGAATAGGGAGAGTCATATGCTTCACCCACAAGTTATATTGATATAGTGAAAGCTGCCATTTCAGGGTTCAATCCCAAGTTATCTGTGCTATTGCTTACAACCCCCTAATATATTTTATTCATAAAACAAGAATTCTTCACTCCCAAGCATTCTCTCATCCGTGAGATGCTGAAAACCACACCAACACACACTGTACCTTACAGTAATTAAATATATTGAGGGACTCCAGCACAAGCATCTCTCAGGCAGCCCAGGAGATGATGAGTTCAGCCTGAGAGCTGCACCTTGGCTGTGTTACCTGAGCCAGAACAGACGTAGAAATAATTTAACCTGAAAGCTTTGCAGCAAGCAGGAATGTCTGTAGCAGCTGGGAAAGCTGTACCTGAAAACAAAGCTCTACAGTCAATCCTGACAAATTCCTCAAAATGCTTTTTCTAAGCAGATGAAAGAAATCATTTGTGGCTATAGAGGAGTGGCTGTGTGCCAAGTTTGCCAGGAATTATTTCAGGAATTGAAGGTTTTCCGAAGCCTCTCTGGAATCTCAGAGCTCAACCATGTTCCCTGATGCTGCTGGGTGTAGGTGGTTCCACAGCAGACACCGAGAGCCCTTCTCCCACTTCCAGCTGTGACAGCAGCTCCTGAAATATCCTCATACCAAGGAGGGTCCCATACAAATCTCATAGCCTCAAGTATTTTCTTTCTTAATATCCAAATACCTGAACACTCCAAAATGTATTGTTTCTGTCTTAATGAGGCTGGATTAAATGAAGGCATACCTTAAAGTCCAAATGAAATCAAAAGTTTAGAAGGACTCAAATGGGAAATACAACCAATCTTATTTAACATTCTTAGTCCAATGTAAGGATACAACCCCTTTTCTATTCTGAATTGAGCAGCCAAGTTTTAGACTCCTATTTAATCTCAAGCAGGCAGGAGCCAAGGTTTAGTCCACACCCATATCCTCAGGATTGCTTTCAAAGGCACAAATTTGGGGTTGAGGGGGTGTCACCCAGATTTGCCATTTGCTTGAGGATTCACTCACATCCCATCTGTCCTACTCTTGGACTTGTTCAGCAAGTTATATCTCCTTCAAAGCTTCACCTATTTGAAAATATAGATTTCACTTTGGGAGTTCATTTTTTACATTTAAATAGCTGGAAAACCAGAAATCTGTTGAGGCAGAAAAGGTCCTTTCTTACCTGTTAAAGCCATGCACAAACCCAAGTGCTGAGTGGTTCCAGTGAGCCACGGACACAGAACACTTCTACATGCAAACAGAAAATCAGAATTTAGAAATCTGTAACTTTAAACCCATTTATAGAGTTAATGATCCTTGATTAATGACTTTGGGAAAAATGGCTGGTGCAAAATCCTTGCCTTGGACATGAACAAATCAAAGAATTTAAATGCCAAAAGAAACCTGGCATGTGCAATAAAGTTCATGGTAGTAAGATATTAGGAGTTTTGACAGAATTGCAGCGTTTGCTAATTTACATGCCATGAACTACACTAGCAAGCTCTGGGGATCTTTTTATGCTAATAGGATCTGGAGTAGACTGAAATGGAATTCCAAATAAACATATACATATATATATGTATATATGGGTCATAATCCAGTAACTGTAGTAAACACATCCTGAATAAAATTACAGAGGAGAACAACAAGAAATCCTTGAGCAAACTCTGGAGTGTTATTTGGGTGTTTTATCCAAACCAAAAAACCCTTTGTGCATTTGTGTATTCATGCCATAGAGGCATCGTGCAGTAGTGCAGCCTTCCAGCAGGTACACAAGTTATCCTTTGTGATACAGGATGGATTTATGCAGGAAATGGAGCCCCTCTCCAAGGACTCAAGGGATCAAAACCACAACAACAGGTGGCTAGGATTTCAAACCATCCATTTCACCACCGAGCTCTAAGAGGAAACATTTGCATTATCAAGTCAAGGGAAGTGGGTGCATTTCCAGTGGCTAACAGCCAGTTATTGTGAGCTGATCCTCACTGCTAGAAAAGTTAGTTAATCAACTGGCTGCTCTAATTAACTCGCTCTTTCTGCTCTGTAGTATGCAGAAATTAGATGCATGCAAACAGACTCATTCCAAGATGGCACATTCTGGACCATAAAACGTTGGTCTGACAATCAAAACTTTCCCAAGTCAAGCACTCAGTGCTCACATCCGAGTCACTGGTCAAACGTCCAGGCTCGGTTCGCTGAGCACACCAGTGGTGTGCACTTGTAGCCTTGCAGGGGCATTTCAAGCCTGTCTTGACATGATCAATAAACCATTCTCCACAAAGAACAAGCAGAGTATTGGAAATAAACATCTGTGTCGCCAAGTCAGGCCCTCGCACGCTTTTCCATTTGCAGGGCTGCACACTTTTTACAAGGATTTTGTGCCCCTGAGGTTGTGCTAAGGAGAGGCAAATAAACCCTCACCCAGCAGCTCGTGGTAACAGCACGAGCTTTATTGATGCTTTCATTAGTCAGAGGCTGATTACAAAGTCCAGGAATGGTTTCCCTGTGGGGTCTCACAGGTACTCCCTCAGGTTGTCCCTATGTTTCTTTGCCAAGTCACCCTTATTTTATTTTCTTAGTCAAACTGGACAATGCCATTCCTGATGAGCTGTTTGACCCTTCAGAGGTATCATCTATCTTCTGGTGGGTATTTCTAGGAAATTAATCTTTTGGGGTGTTTCAGTGATACTAAGTAGGAACTCTCAAAAATTTTGCCACCCTTCCTCCCTTTTACACACAAAGAATGTGAAATACTTCAACAGGTATTGAATAGTTTCTGGTTCAAAATAACTCCCTAAACTTTAAAAGCCCGTGAAGAAACTGGAGCTAGCATTAAGGATTCAGGACCAATCTCTTCCCTTGCATTTACTGTGAAATGTTTGGGGGACAAAAGGGTATCCCTGCTAAACACTGCTCTCATCTAAAATATAAGGAGTAACTCTAAACCACATATAATATTTCTGCCTTTTTTTACACTTTTAAAAGTAACAGCTACGCTCAATTCTCTTTTCTGATGGCATTGGGAATTATCCATATTAAACCTTCTCAAGGAAGACTCAGAATTTATGGATTTGTTTTTAAGAAAAGGGCCTTTTCTCTAGTCTAAGAAAAGTAGGGCACCTGAGAACTTCTCCACATGCACTAATGAAAGAAACAAAACAGATCAACGAGTTAAATTTTATCTCAGACCTGACTTTGTTTTCAACAAGAGTAGCTTATGAACCTTTGAAGTTTAGACCAATGCGGATAATTAGAATAATTAAGTCTAGGAAGAAACTCAGGCATGGAAAAGAATTCATTTCTGACCCTTGCACTCCATGGCTGTGCAGGCTTGTCCAGTCCTTCCCAGCAGACACTCTCTGTGCTTTCCTGATGCTGGGCTGCTACACACTCAGCAAGACAGACAAGGTAAATAAGTCAAAAACCAATCCCACAAAAGCCTGGTAATATTTCTTTGTATCAGTGACCCAAGCTAGCCTAGAACAGGTACAAGAAAAGAAAATGGAAAAGGGATGGAGCAGGAGTGCAGTGAATTCCTGACCCTTTCAGGGGATGCACAGGCTGAGGTTAACCCCAGCTCCCCCCAAAAAAACACATCCTGGCAAAAATGGGCAAAACCATTGGGCAAAGTGGGAATGAACAAAGAGACTTTTGTTGTCAGCCCACTGAAAACCAAGAGAGGAAGAATCAAAGAATCACCTCTGGCAACCTGCAAGCTGACAGGATGAGATTTTGAAACCAACACTGAATAATTCCTATCTTGACTCTTGGCACAATTGACATTGTATCAGCAACTGTTCCTGTCATCACATTAGCAGGAACCTCACTTATTAAAACATCACCCCTTTTGTGCATTCCTGAAAAAAACCCAACAGATTAACACTTGCTCAAAATTCCTCAGGTTTAGAATTCCTTTATCTAAAAGAGTCTGCACAGCCTTTTAAAACATGCTGTAGAAGGAGAACCCTAAAGACACAGAGAAACAACTTCACCAAACTCACCAGGCTCACCACTGCCGTGGAAAGAGATCTCAGATGTTCTGTTTAAGACTGGAGTTGATTACTTCTCACAACAAAAGGTGTTCACACCCGGGAAAAATACTTAGCTTTAATATCAAGTTGCTGTTGTGCATCTCCAGTACTGTGCTGTGCGCACAGTGCCTCCAATAAATAAAATAAAAAGAAGTAATGCACCGTCAGGCAATGCTGTGACCTCAGAGACACAGCAAGTGGGGTCAAAAGCACAAGAACCTTGGAAAAGGGGAAAAGCAATGCAAGCAGATGGAGGGGGAGCAGCTCTAAGCATGTCAAGGCAAAGAAAGGAAATTAGAGAAAAAAATTCAATGTGAATTTAAAAAAACCTCAAAAACATAAGGAGTTGCTCTCAGGGAAACTTCGGCTGGGTGAAAAGAGGACAATTTCAGTGACTGGTTTTATCCTCTCCAAGCTGCCCCGTGTCTGGCAGGGTATTGAAGAGTCAGAAGAGCTGGAATTAATTAATTAATTTAATTCTAGTCCAAAGCAGTCAGTGCAATGATGCTACCAGAGAGACACACAACCTCTCTTAATCCAAGCTGGAGAAGTTACTCCCCACACTGGAGGGGATGATGTGCACTGTTCCCAAGTCTAACCAGCCTATTTTCCCATTTATTTTGATTATTCTGTATTCATATGTGTATTTAGGTGAGACTTTCACCGTACCAAGCCATAAATGTTGGAGGAAGGAGTTTCTGCCTGTTCATAAACAGCATACCAGGTGTCAGGGCTGCAATTCAGCTGTCAGGGGCCAACACTGAATTGTGATAATAGAGGCAGAATTGTATAAAGGAAGTTCTCTTCACTCTTGAATTAGATTATTTCACCTTTGTCTTATTCGAGGCTTTCTCCTTTATAAAAAGGAAAAGAAAGCCTCAGTTCTGACTCCTCTGACAAGTGATAAGGAAAATATGAACATGTTGGACTGGGAGAAAGCGGCTTCTAACTCTGGCTCTGTCCCAAAAATCTGCATGATCTGGAGCAGCCTCTGTTCCCCTTGTGCTTTCAGGGAGCTGACTCCCCTCACACCCATCCCAGAATCAGCAGCTATAAATAAAGTGTACAACAAGACTCCAAATCTGCCTATAGAGGGCTTGGCAGGGAGACTTACCCCTCATTATATTTAAAACAACAACAAAAAATAATTCAAGAATAACATCCCAGGGAGAGTGCAAAAAATAGTGGCAACTAACCTAAAAAGACACCAAACCTCTCTGAATGCCATTTTTAACTCCACGGCATAAAGTTCTGTACTTTTAGCTGACTTTTTTTTTCAAAAAGCAATGAGGCATTGGTTCTGCCAGTAACAGCCACAGTCAAATACAGCTTTCTGAAAAATAAGAAAAGCTTATAATATTGTTTTCTTTATTTTTTTTTAATAGTGTGTCCTTGGAAAACATCACTCAGTAATTATGCCTGTGCTGTTGCATATTTTCTGTGTTGCTCAGCCTCGTTTGTCTGAGCCAGGTGTCTCCAGGAAGGGAACAGATCCTCAAAAGCAGCAAATACCTCACAGCTTCCCTTGATGAAGGCATTAACATCTCTGAAGAAACAATCTCCTCTGTCTTATGATTTAACCAGCATTGCATTTAAAAGAAAATAATGCAAATAATATACACAGGCAAACTACCAACACCTGCAGAAGGACCTGCCAGTATGACCAGGAAGGTTGTACAGGTCCTGGAGAGGCTCCATTTTTTCTCCCTGCTCCAGCTGGAGGGTCACAGCTTACAAGAACAAGGCAGAGAGATGGAAGAAATCCCGTACCAAGCGCTCTAAGATGCAGCAGCTCTTTCTAAGAGAGGGACCTGTAACCAAGTGGACCAGCAAAAAAAGAAAAATAGAAATATTCGCATTTCACTTGGCAAGTTCTCGTCCGTACGCTAAGAAATAATTTTTGGAGCTCCTTAAAGGATAAAAATGCCTTTTTAAAGGATTAATTGGGAATTTCAAAGGACTCTTAAAGGGTTTAAACATTCTTCCAGCACCACAGGGAAAGCAATAATTAGCTTTTCGCAGCCAACCTGTACTTTTGAGCACGGGAGAATAATGAAGCATGTTCCATATCCTACCTCCACAAAGTTTATCCCCAGCCCCGTGAGCCAAGCTCAGCCAGGCAGGCTGCAGGTGGCTGTAGATTTTGCTAATGTTAAGAGAGGTATAGGCACTCCTCTGGGGGGAATTAACAGTGAGATATACAGATCAAGGAAGCAATTCTTAACCCTGGATTCTTTGTGGAACAATTCATTCATTTAAACTGCCCTTCTTATGTTAATCCACCTAAAGCGAGTTTGGTAACAAACAAGCAGCCACAGCCATTTTCTCCCCTAAATAAAAACAAAACAGAATATGGAGGTGTGTACATTTTGAAAGCTCTTTTTTTTCTTAGAAGCATCTTTGCTGGCAACATCAGGATCAGTGGGAGGCAACGCCAAGCACCAGTGAGAGAGAATCTGCAGAGGTTTGCTTGGGTGAATTCGTTATTGCTTGGCAAACGGAGCACTTTCCTCAGGAAATATTTTGTCCTTTGGAGTTTTTGATTTAAACATACTTAGTGGATGCAGGTTTTTTCCCTAAGTATCTCTTTCTTAAAAGCGCCTCTGGCAAAAAGCAGTGGATAAAGACACAGCAGAGCCAAGTAACCCAGGGTGCACCTGCAGCTGCTGCCTGTATTTAGCTGCTATACCCCCAGGAGCCAGGGGCAGGATGAAGGTGAGCACAGCCTTGGCTGCATTGTCCTTGGGCAATCACAATTTAGAGGGGTACAAACCCCACCAGGGGGTCTGTACTGCCAATTTTCCTCAGTTAAAACCAAAACCGTGCAGTTTTTCCAGGGGAGCCCAACCACCCTGAGCCCACATCAGTCACTCACCCACCTCACTGCCAGACTTGCTGCTATCCCTTCTCCCAGCTCCTCCCCTTTGCTTTTAAATGCTTTGCTGCCATCAGAGCTGTAATTCCTGCCACCTGTCCTGCAGAGCAGCATCTCCCAGCCTCGTCTCCACAGGCCCATCCCATTAGTAAATGTTGTGCATCTGTCTCAGGCTGCCACTGCCTGCACACCGAGTATGGGCTGGAAAGATGAGACAGACCAGATAAAAGCCCTAAATATTTTCTATCATGACCATCAAGCAATGGATAGAATCCTGTATCTCCTCTAAGAATAGAGCTCATGGGAAAGGAAAAGCTGTGTGAATCCATGTAGGTGCGGAGGTGAGTTTTGTACCCTGGATATTTTGCTGCCAGGGTAGGTATGCAGACTCCAGCACCTCAAAAGTGGAGGAGACTTTGTTACCTGAGAGCAATAACTGGATTTTGTGGATGAACTGGATTTATCCCAGCAGCCACATCGTGGTGTCCATGCAGCCCGTTGAGGTAATTCATCCAGATCTTGCAGTTCCCTGCTGCTTGACAATGCAACACCTGAGTCTGTGTTTCCAACACCTGAGTTTCAAACCCAGCATCCACACAGTGAGGGAAACCTTGGTGCTGCAAGGAACTGGAGCTTCTGCCAGGGAAGATCCTCAGGGCCATCACCTCCCTGCTCATCCAGGGCAATTTTAAAGTCACCTCTGAGAGCATCCTGCAGGTCACAGCCACAGGGAGTCCCCACTCCTGGTCACTGCCACCAGTGCCAGGGAGCCCAGATCTCTGCAGAGGGACTGGAACCCCTCCCTCAGGCTCTGGACACCTGACTCTGCCAAGCAGAACTGCACAGCTCAGGTTTGACAAAAAGCAGAGGCAAGAGCAGGAAGGGGAACACTTTATGTGGTTAAGCTGAGTGTAAACATTGGAGAGGTTGGACCTAAATATCAATATAACCTATTTCCTTCTGAGAATGTATTTCTTGCCCAGTGAATGATCAGTTAATCCTCCTCTTTATTCCCCTCCTTTCAGTAAAACTCCCAAGTTATTGCAGTGTTATCCAGGGACACAATATTCACAGTTCCATTTGCTTATGTTTTACTGCTCCCATTAAAATTTGTACAAAGTTTAGAGACTGAACTTGAGTTGTGCCCTTACTGGAAGCACCTTGAACCCCTGAGTTCTGCATTTTCATGCTACAAAATGAAGATTATCTCCAGAACTCTCTGAATGAGGAATGAATCCCTTGCATAATTTCTTTTTCTTTTTTTCTCTCTTATTTTTCTTTCTCCATGTCCCCAGCCTTGCTTTTTATGTACCTTTCAAGCCTCAGCATATGCATATACCTCAGTTTGGGCCCATCTTGACTTGCTAATATCATATGCAATCCATGCCTCCCATCTCAGCAGAGTGAATGCAGTAAAAGAGCAGAATGCTTTTTTCTGAGATGTCATGTAACACAAGATATGCAAACTGTCTCTGATTGGAAAGAAGAAATTATTTTTCCTGTCATATACATATGCTTTATGTACACTGCTTGTTAGAACAATGTTCAACAAACATTCCATTTTTAAAAGCTAGGATACGCTGAAAATGAGTTTTGCATGCGAAATCTTCACGTGCAAGAAGAAAAATGGGAGTGCTGCACAGATCATTCTGTTATCAGGGCTGAACACGGGTAGTGGGCAGGTTCTGAGGGAAAGTGAGCAGTGGAGGCTGCCAAGTTTGTCTGTGCAGTTGTGGGTTTGTCCCTTTTCTGATAATGGCCCTTGTGGCAGGGAGGGAAAATGCAGGGCAGCAGTGCCAGTGCTAAGAGGAGGGAGGAAGCGCTGTCGGGACTGGGATATCCACAGGATTTGGCCAATCTGCTCCTGCAGATGCTGGTTTTGTGCATGATTTACCTGGCTCGATGCAGCTCCAGGTTGGAAAGCCGTGGTGCCCGCAGCCTCCGTGCTGCCAGGGCTGCACGGAGCATCCCCTCAGCCCCTGCTGCCCCAGGAAAGGGAGGAGAAGCCCTCCAGGAGTTTTGTCTCCTTTTTTCAGTTGTTTTCTTTTTTTTTTTTTTTCCTGATATTTTCTGTATAGCTCTAAATGTTTCCATAATTATTTTTTTTTCCATTTTCTTTTTTCCCTCCAGATGGGCTTCTACTGAAGATTACAAGTAAACCAAGGAAAACACATATGAAAAAAAGGCTTTTTGAGCCAGACAGTGGGACAGCACATACACTTGTCATCCCTCCCTGAAGCATTGGCTATTAAAGATGTAATATTTCCACTATATCTCAGTTGCAGTATAACAACTGACTCCGGGTGAGCGAACGCAGCTGACCTTCCATAAGCATTTTCAATACCCTTCAAAATATCACATTATTTACCAGTTGTGGGGAAGTGTTCTTTAGTAAGCAGTACAAAGCAATCACAGTGGCTTTGGAGATTTTAAAGATTTCCTAAGGAGCCACAAGTGTCTGTAAGATGCCCTTGGGGTTTCTGTTTTGCACTGTGATTGTGCAGTGTTTTATTTCTGTCATAAAGTGCATACAAAGGGAAAAGGAAAGAAGTAATCTCCTACAGCTGGAAACCAAATTACAAGACTCTCTTATAATAAGGAGAGATTTTCCCCAAAGTGACACAGTGGGACATTAAGGCTTTGAATTTGATCCTGCCTAAATGAACGGGAAAAAATTCCGTTGACTTTAGTGGTAGAGGATCAAACTCCAAAGGAGCTATTTAAAATGTTATGTAGGTGATGTATGAGTGCGGCTTCTTAGAAGTTCATTAAGAGCCTCTTTATCCCCTCCTCCCTCTGAAAATGCTGCAGAAATATTATCAAGTTCTGTGATTACAGCGTGTGCTGATATGCCGGGGATATCTCGGAGAGCAGCGATGCTGGTGAGGTGCTAACTCAGATGAGCTTTACATTAACAGGAGTTCACAAACAAGGTTTTGTTATCTCTGCTGCTGGCAATTGTCAGTGCACACCGAAGCATTAATAACAGCCCTGCAATCAGCAAATAAAACTCGACACCTCAGCACCAACCGCGTGTCGGTGCCTTCAGGTTCCAGCATTATCCCTAATTTGAGTTCCAAACAGTTCCCTTCCAATCTGCTTTTTAGCACTACCTCCAGCAAAGAAGGAAGGAATATAGTGAGAAAGCAGAGTTTCTGAGAAGGACTCTCTGGCATCTTGAATCCTCTTTGAAGTTAAAAAGAAAATTAATGTTACCTGCATCCCATTACATTGGTGTGACTCACATTTAGGAGATTCAGCTTCTACAGCCGATTTTACAGAAGTCAGTATTTCCTACTTTGCCACCCCATGAATACCATGTGAGAAACCTGGAACTGAGCTCAAATGCAGAGGAAATAGGAATTTTATAATCATTAAGTAGGAAAATGAGTACATTTAACATAATGCAATGACAAAATGTTTGTAATCCACCTAAATTTACTTTTTCTATTTGCACTAAACTGAAGTTGCTTGCAGTCGCCTGCCTCTGGGTTATACTTAGAGGTCTATTTGAAGGAAGGTCAAATTTTTGTCTTAGTCAAGTGAACCTGATGTCCTGAAAGGACTTGGATTTGTCCTGATGCTTCTTTAGCAGTAGGACCATTAATGAACTGCAGAACGAGATTTTAGCTCCTTGGAATATTTTGGAAAGTCACTGTTTCATTATAAGGCCTGATCCAGCAACTGCCTGTGTTCATCTTCCTATTCCCTACAGCAGACATTAGGAAATGTTTAATAGGAGTCAGAAAGGGATGAGACAAATCATACACTGGGTTGCTAACTGTTAAAAGAAGAAATGAGACAAAACTGAGCTAATGGCTGTCTTGAGAAACTCCTATGGGATAAGATCATTCTTAAATAGAAACTGTCAAGAATAGGCCTGCTAATTTTGTGGTGGTTGCTCAAGCTTTGCTCTTCCCACAGAAAGAATTTTTAGTTTACAAGGTAGGGTATAGTATTGCAATACGGGATAAACCAGGCAGCTTCAGGACAACAACTGATGAAGCTAAATAAACTTTGAGAGGTAAGAAAAAAAAAAAAAAAAAAAAAAAAAAAAAAAAAAAAAAAAAAAAAAAAGCCTTTTAAAAGTGGTCTCCTGGACTTCGAAAGAAGATAATGATTTTGTAATTCACTTTTTTAACAAAATCCTCACTAACACTCACACTCCTGTAAGCTCTGAATGCTGCTTTCACACAGACAGGCAAGTCCAGTGTGCCCAAGCCCGGGCTGATCCCTTCTGAGCCATTTCAGTGAAACCCCATCAGGTCTCTCACAAAAGGAGCTGCAGTGGCTCTTTGACTCCTTTGACTCTGTCACTGCCCTCCCTCGCTGTGGCTGTCTCTGTGCAGCTGTGTGCTCCTCACTGTGCCAGGATCTCGGGTTTTTCGCTCTCCTGCTTAGCAGAGTTTTAGCTGAGTGCTTTGAATCACTGCTTATGGGATCCTGAGTTGTTCAAAAAAGTAACCAAGGGCTGTGGCTGTGCACAATCCAATGGCTCAGTGCTGTGCTGCTGCCAGGTGGGTGGTCTGGTCTCTGCCTTTCCCATCTCTGTGATCCCTCATCCCTCCAGCCAGCTCTGCTCCCTGCGGGCTCCTCTGTGAGCTTCCTCAGCAGCACCTTGCAGGAACAACTCTTTTTGCTGGGTGCCTTTTCTACCACAGTGGTAATTGGATTAGAGTTGTAGAATTACCTCGTGGAGGTGTCTGCTGGGCAGCAAAGCTGATATAAAATTCTCAGATGGAGGATGTAACCTGCACAGAGGAAGGGAAGAGCAGGGCCTCCCCTTTCCAGCAGTGATGAGCTCTCCTGTCAGCTCAGCACCTCTTGCCCACAGGCATCCCATGGGTGCTGTAATATCCTTCAGCCTGCTCCTCTCTAAAGCTGTGGTTTTTAGGGTTGGAAACAACCTGCACAGCCTAAAACTGATGTGCTTGGTCTAAAGCTGCCAAGAGGGAGACACAGCACACCCTGAGCACAGCTGCTCGGGGCTGCCTTCAGCCAGAGCACCCAGTGTGGTGTCACTAAAGTCACACACTCCTCTCCAGGTACCTCGGCTGGATTCCTTGAGGAGTGCAGAAAAACCTCACATCATTATTATTATTATTTATTATTATTATTATTATTATTATTATTATTATTATTATTATTAAGACCACAGACTGAGGTTAGAGTTACAAATCTTCCTACCGAGAGAAGCGGTCACAGCTCTTCCCGAAAATGCAGAGAGCACATCCCAGTCCTGGTGCTGTTCCATCATTTTAATCACCTGCACAGCAGCAGCTAACCTGTCTGTTGTCCTGAGTTTTGCAGTTTCTCAGTGTTTCTCTTTGCTGTGATACTTTCTCACACATTCTGCTGTAAACATGGCCATGGTTTCTTGCTAACTATCTATGTTTTGTTAACTGTCCTTGTTGTTTGTCATTCCATTCTCCTAGGCGGAGACATATGATAGATTTTTCCTTTGACCAATGGAATTGAGAGGTAGTGATTTCTACCTCCAATCCACGGTGATTTGTAAAAACATATAAATAAAGGTCAGAGGGTTCTGCCCTCTCTCTTTTTGCCCTCTCTTTTTGCTCGCTCTCTGTGGTCTCTCATTTTGGCTCTCCTTTTGGCTCCTCGGCCTGGTCAGCCCATCCATGCTACATCTGTCTGGTACAGCTCTGTGTCCTGTTTGAGGCTTGAACACAAATCTCTGCTTCAGGGGGTGATTACACAGTTTACATGAAACTCCCCAGCATAAATAGCTGGTGTTTGGGGCACGGACTGCACTCCAAGGTCCATTGCTCCTTAGCATCTCAACCACAAGCCTACAAAAGCTTCTTGCACAGCTTTTATCCTTCTCCCAATGCATTTGGAATACTTGATGCTGAGTGAGGCAGCTTGAGAGAGCAAGAGGTGCCTTCAGCCTGCACAGTCTGTGTGCTGCTGGCTGGTTTGGGCTGAACAAATGGCAGCTCCAGGTGTTACCAGGCAAATTTGGGTGTTGCCTATACCTCAGGCATGTGCTCTCCATCATCTGTGAAAAGAAGGGGTGTGACACCACCTTCTCTGAAAGCAAACAGGGAATGGAGTTGCGTTTTCATTCTGGATGAAGTTCACTTTTCCAGGGAGCACTTCTGGCAAAATGAGGTCGTGAGGGGCACAAAGGACGTGACAGCTCAGCTGAGATTAAAGAATCCCAGCATTGGTCAGGTTGGGAAGGACCTCTCAGTTCACTGAGTCTGACTCCTGCAGCCAGTCCTGATGCAAAAGGAGAAAGGGAAAAGGCTGTAAAGTCGCATTGCCACAGGCTCAGGAGCAGACACTTCGCTGACATGGCTGCAGCAGCTTCTGGAAAGCTCTCACATTAAAGCTCCTGCATTCAGATGCTGTATTAACAACTCCAGCTTTGATTGCTTGATATGTTTTCTGCTCAGTAATTTGAAGCCGTAAATCACTGTTTAAGCTCCTAAAAATGAAGTGATCGTTAAGGAATTAAGAGTATATTACTGTCAGTAATATCTGATCCTTTGAGACGGGAAGAGTATCTTCCTTACACCACATAACACCTCTCTAACTATCTCTGTGGAGATTGTGGGGAAGGAACTGATTTTTTTTTTATGCAGATATTAGACTCAGAATTCCAGAAGTGCAAACTGGGAATATTATGTTTACAAGCAGCCTGATAGCCTGAAATCCAAACAACTTTTACTTAGATAGTTCTTTTTTCCAAGAATACAAGCAGCATCAGTGGAAGTTAGCTGAACTGGACTGCTGATTTTACCCAGAAAGAATCAAAAATGCTGGTTCTGTACACATTTTGAAGTAGGAAGAGTAATCAATCAGTCAATAAGATTGTCCTGGACTAAGCACTAGGTTAACCTTTCTGAAAAAGCATTATTTCAGTTTGAGAGTCGACTTCTTATTAGAGCAGACCAGGCTCTGTTTCCAAACAAGAATTCAGGTCTAAATTAGATACCATAACACTTAAAAAAAAAGAAAAAAAATAGCCTGAGAACAGAATTTAAAACTCAGAATCAAAACTAAGAAACTAAGAGTTTAGACAGCTAAAGGCTGTAAGAGTAATCTAGAAGACTTTCACATTGTGGGGGCATTACTAGCAACTAGCTATTAGGAGATGCTAAACACATAACTGTGTTGGAAGCCTCAGTTCTGTCTGGAGATTAAATGCCAGGCTGAATCTGGCTGGAAAAAAGGCATTCCCATTCCCTTCAGGCTCCCCAGCCTGCAGTGCATTCCCGAGGGTTTCAATCAAAAGTTCAAGTAGTTTAACTCTGCAAAAGTCCCAGCTTCATTGGCAAAGCCCAGGAAAAGCACTGTGACTCCACTCCCTGCTCCGGGCGAGCAGACAGAACTTGCATTTTTCACCTCAGAAAACATCACAGAGAGGCAGCTGTGGCACAGCTGTGGGGTCACGAGGTGCAGGAGGTCGGGAGTCAGACAGAACTGGCATGGTGGGATATAAAACCAGCTCTAGCAGAGTCTGCCCATCAAGGAGCAGAAAACCTGGGCTCAAGTCCCTGCTTAGGCACGAGTCTGTACATTGCCTGCTTCATTCTACAAGGAAAAAGAGGGGTGTGTGAGGGATTTTGATCTGTAAATTATATAAAAGTTTGGGGGTTTTTTGCCCTTTTTTTTAATTTTAGGATGTCTTATTTAACTATATGGCACTTGCTATGTCTCTTGAAAGGGAAGAGTTACAAAACTCAGCTGTGCAGCATTGCAGATTTGTCACAAAACTGAAGGTTTGGCTGGGATCTTGTTTTCAGCTATCCTTTGAAATTTTCAGTAAGGTTCAATTTCATGTATTCCTAAAAATTTTATTTGTTTCCTATTGAGTGACAGGCTGGGGATAAAAACATCTTTGAAGAGCTGGGATTTTTATTGGATATGAGTACAGGTCATTTTTTCCTTGGGTTCCTTAGGCAGCCTAAAATCCAGACCATTTTAAGGCAAATTTCTGGTGGTAGTAAGATAAAATTGTGAGGGAACAGCTACATAAAATTGTGAGAGAACAACTATTCTTCAGGTAATTTTTGTTATCAATGACAGATTTTTCCAGCAGAAATGTGTGCTGCAATTCCTGTGACAGCTCTTGGAGCTGCACAAGCCCAAGGCACCGATTTCAGTACGCTGAACATGGGTGGTAAAGCACCAGACCCTCATTAGGAAAGCACATTTTAAAATTAATTATCTAATGCTGGAAAATGTGAAAAATAATGGAAATGTAGTTAAATTTTCCATATGTCCTATTGAATCAATCTCTGATCTTGTTAGGCAAGGTAAAAAGCACCTGTCTTTAATAGGATGAATTACTTCTCCAGGACCAATTCTCTTGGCTTTTTGGAATTGGCTTTGGATTTTTTTGTGCAATGTGTTGCTTGATTTAATTTTTGGCGTGATGATTTCTCTCCTTTGGTAGATTTTCAGCTGCTCAAGAAGTAGAAAGATGATGGATTTGATCTCTGTGAGAAAATCTTCCTCAGTGAAGCAAACTGGCGATGATGTCTAATTCCAGACAGAACGAATGAACACCACTCAGATAACAAGTACAAAAAAAATTTAAAATAATTATTCAATGGCATTTAAGTCTTATGTCAAACTTCACTGGGAAATAAAACATTTGACTGAGAAAATATTATCATCAGGCAGCTTCATGCCCAGACCTGTGAAAATAGTAAATTTTCAATTAAACTGAAGCTTTAAGCTATCCCAAGGGTATAAAAGTTTTGTAACTAAAGAAATACTTTCCTTTCATGTTTGCTATTGGCACAGAAGCTCTTTGGATAAATGGATGAGCTCAAAAGTTGCCGAGTTTTCTACTAAAGCATTGAATCAAACTTTGGGCTTACATGGCTGAAGAGGCTGAAATGTTTGTCACTTGTCTGTGGGGACATTGAAAATTCTGTACAGAAATCACAAATAACACCAAGCAGGGAGGCATTTCAATGCTGGGCTTGTCCATTAGGATGTGCAATGTAGAACAGCAAGTTTTAATTCCGTATTCCATTTTTTTCAGCAGGAAGATTGCTGCAGCTCATTACGCCTCATTATGTATTTAGCAAAATCAGCAAACAATCCAGCAACTGAATAGCTAACGAGGATCACACGTGTGTGAAACTGTACAGGGAGAGGCAGAAGGACAGAATTGAAAGCTGAAGTTCTTTGTGGGAAGAAGTGGCTCTCTAAAGTTTGCCTGGGATCACAGAATCTTGGAATGGTTTGGGCTGGAAGGGACCTTAAAGAACTGCTCATTCCAACCTCCTGCCAGGGGCAGGGACACCTTCCACTATCCCAGGCTGCTCCCAGCCCTCTCCAACCTGGCCTTGAGCACTTCCAGCCATGGGGCATCCTGATCCTTGCTCGTGCAGACACAGCAGCCATCTCAGCTGCTCATTAGCAGGGTAATTGCTTGAGTAATTACTGCAAGAGTTGCCCAGATCTTAAGCCCGTTCTGCTAAATAGATTTGTGCCTCAAGAGCTGCACCTCTTGTGAGGCTGAGCAGCTGCTTTGGCCCCGGGCAGTGGCAGTGGCAGCTCAGTGTTTCTTTTCTGCTTCAGTGAACTTCCTGAAGGTCCTGAAATATCTACTGGAAACAAGGAATGAGTGGATAAGAGATGGACTTCTAAAGGGAGCCACATCTTCAGTGGAAGTGATTCCAGATCTCCGTGCTGCCTTCCACCAGCAATGCAAGTGCTGCCTTGTACCAACAAAATTTCTCCCACTTTGCGTTTTCATCTGTTTCACCAATAACTTTAGACAACAGTGTTTCATTCATTGAAAAACAAGATTTAGATACATTGTCCATGGAAGATACTTTCCAGACAAGTACCAACAAGGACAGGCAAGAAATGATAAAGATCAGTGGGTTGAATTTTTCTCTAGACTGATCCTTGTTCTATGCTGAATAAAACTTTAGCCAAAACCAAATGCCAAATTCATTTCTTCCCTCCTCATTATCTGTACAACTGGAATACCAGCCTGCAGCTGATGGTGGCCATCTCTTTTTCTAGACTCTTAGCAGATCTTCCGGTGTAAATATTAATAATGTTTGAACACTTAAGTTGTGAAAGCTGATGGAAAGTCTGCCTGGCTAAGGTGACTCTGCTCCTTATGGCACCTCCAAGAGCTCTGCATCACCCAGCAGGACAAGCTGCAGCACCAGACACCCCACATGCCAGGGGCTGAGGTCACCCCTGCACTGTCCTGTCCCCCTCTGCAGTGCCCTGGGGCAGGGTGGGCTGCTCCAGCTACCCTGGAACAGACTGGTACCTGCCCCTGGCACCCTGCTGCCTCTCTTCTGCACAGAACCTCTCAGAACTGTGAAGATCTTGAGATCTACACGTGCACCTTGTCCTAAGGGTGTTAAAAATCCATGCAGAGGATATTTATTTGCCTTAGGAAAAACAGGATATTAATGTACTTTCAAAAGTTTAAAGTACAGTTTCCACTAAGAAGCCACAATTAATTTGTAGGGATTCTGATACAACTGATTATTGCATTACTGCCTGATTATTGAACTGAAAAAGTGCAGCTGGTCCCCTCCAATTTCTATGTAGTAAAAGCTCCTTAAGTTTTCAAAATATGCAGAGGAATTTCCCCTACTGTGTCTTCATTTCCAATGTATCCTGGTCCTGGATGTGATGTTGGGTGCAAGGTGTAAGGAAGGTGCTTTTTCTCTCCTCTGCAAGAGTTCCCAAATTCTCTGGGACTGCTGTATCTCATCTTGCAGAACGCAGCAGATGGGAGAGAGAGCAGAGTGGGGCAGGATCCAGTAACATCCTTTGGATGGTTGGACTGGCAGATTGCAGGGAACTGTGTTGATGGTACCTGCCAAGTCACCAATCAGTCTGAATCAATTAATTGTCAAACTGGCACACAACTCCTAGCAGGAAGCTCCGTGTCTCATTCGGGTTGGTTTTCTTTGCGTTTTTATTTTTATCTATCCAATGTCACTTTTTTTTTTAATACCTTTATTCTTCAGAAGGTTCATCGTTTTGTTTACTGACATCTTGAGTGTCCATGCTTCTTGTAGCTCTGTAGATAATGCATCAAAGTCAGTACTGCCTGCTTTTGCTGGTGTTTAATGTTTTCTGGATAACAAATTGTTTTCAGGAAGTGAAAATATTATTCAAGGGAAGATATGTTTAAGATATCAGAAGTTAAAGCATCACAGGCAATACTGGAAAAGAAAATATGTTTTATTTCTTCATTAGCAACATCCTCTAGCCACTTAAAAGTTCTGGTTTCTATTTTTGTGTGTGCCTTTCTCCAGCAGGAATATTGCTGTTGGCTTCCCATAAATGACCTTGTTTATGTCTTCATATTTATTCATAGCACCAAGCTATGACATAGGATACAAATGTAATATACACATTACTAACAGCATTTAAATTAAATATGGATTGTGGCAGAGGCAGCTCTTCCCTGGGATAGTGAGCTCCATCCTTATTCCCGTTGGTAAAATCTTTCTCAGCCCTGTTTTTCCCAGGGCAGAGGACGTGCCAGCCCCACGCTGGAACTGCCCCTGCAGCCCTTGTGTGCATCCCCACCACCCAGGAAGCATTGCAGCTGCGCCTCTTCTAGATATTATTTTCTTCTGGATAGTTTTTGGACCAGATTTAGCTCTTGCCCACCTCCCTGCCTGCCCAAATGCCTGTAAAGGTAGAAGTCTCCAGCTCCAGCAGCAGCAGCAGCATTCCACAGCACAGTGGGGACACCTCATGTCCCCATATCCACTGGCACAGAACTGGGGGAACTGATGAAAGCTGCTGTGCTGTGGACAGAAGACCCCTGCCTGGCTGCACCAGCACCCCCAAATCCACCATGGCCCCGCTATTTTTGGGTATAATACAGTGCTCTTCATAAGTGTGTTGGGAGCTGCAGCGTGAGCTCTGTGCAAAGAGCAGCTCTTCAATGGACTCACTCAGCAAAAGAAGTTCATTTTTCGTAAGAGTAACTCTCTGTTTTTTGTGGCTGTGGGGAAGACATGAAATGCTTGTCGGAGTGGGGCCTGGCCTGTGGGAAGCAGGTGTTCCCTCCCAGCCCTGTTGCCATCGACGGTCTCACGGCATCTGTCATTGTGCAGGGAAACGTGGTCGGAGCTCGGCGAGACACAGACGGAACGAGCCAAGCTTGCACCACGTGGAGAAGAATTGCAAATGTTCCAGGGAAGAAATCATTGCTGAATGCTGCAGCCTGGGCAGGGCTGGGAGAATCTTCCTGCCTGAGATGGTCCCAAGGGTTTGACACTGGGTGGAGAGGGGCAGAGGAATCCCTCAAGTGATGACAGACTCTTAGGTCCTGCCAGATGAATCCCTCAAGTGGTGATGGACTCTGGGTCCTGCCAGATGAATCCCTCAAGTGGTGACGGGCTGTGGGTCCTGCCAGGCACAGATCATCGCTGTAATGCCAGACCTTCAGGATGGACCTGGTGTCTCCACTTCTCTCAGTCCTCAGGGCGCACAACACGGATTTTGCATCATTGAAGGAAGGCAGAGACTGGAAATCTCAGCACCTGATGACAGTGATGAACAGGGCATCTCCTCATATAAATTTAACCCATCAAAAAGCTCCTGAATAGGTGCAGGAGTTCAGAGCAGGCTCTGTAGCAGGGGCTGTAGTGGGGTAGCAGAAGCCCTGCCAGATGATTTCTGAGCAGGGATCTTGCACAGACCATGATCTGCCACATCCATGGCCTCAGGCTTCTCCTGGACTGCAGAACATCACCCCTGCTCTTGTCACAATGGAATGCACTGGAGAAATACTCACCCTGCATTTTGCAAGCCCAGGCATGGGGGACATCAACTGGCCAAACCCCAAGAGTAAGAGCTGAAATGATGTCAAGAAGCACAGATCCTCTGAAGGCCAAAGCATAAAGGTGTCAGTGTGTGTCTGCTGTGGAGGTGAAAGCATTGTCTGCACACACAATCGAAGAATTTGGGAGCAAAACTTTTCCCAGAGTCAAACAGCCACGTGCCCACATATAGAATTGAATATAAAATCTTAGCAATTTTTAATGTGTTTTAATCCAGCCTTCAGGGTTTCTTTGGATGCTTGCCACTCTCTTCCCATATCAGCGCATTATTGAATAATAAGTTATAAGTTAAATCTTTTTAAAAGTTGCTTTGTGTGGCTGAGTTTGAACTGCTGTACAAAGGATTTTTCCGCTGATGAACCTGGTGGATGGTGACTCTTTCTCTACAGTTGTCCAATTAATTTTGTTCCTAAATGTAAATCAAAACCAGCTTGTATCAGGATAGTTCCTGTTATACTTCAATGTGATTTTGATTACATTATGTTACAGAAGTAGCACTGGCCTTCCTTCAAGTCTAGGTGAGAAGCTAATTGGTTTCAAACTGCTTTAAATATGCTGAAGTTACAGTTGTCAATTATTTTTCTGGAACAATAATAATTTCTCAGATTTAACTCTGCTCTGTTAAAGGGCTTTAAAACCTAAAATAATGAAATAACTGCCATTATTTTTCTTGTTTTTCTCTGCTTTCACATTTAGAATCCTTTGGTTCCTGACCCCCAGAGCCTGTTAATTTTGATCAGCTTTCATTCTGAATTGAAAGTGTGCTCTCTTCTCATTTTTAAATTAGTATTGTGTTAATGCATTTTACATTGCTTAAAAGTTACTTCAGGAGCTGGTGCTGAAGGAGACGTGGCAATATCATTTAATAAGCTCTCTATTCATGCTTACTTTTAATGTCTTCTTACTGATTTAATCAATAATTTCAAAGCGGCATGGCACCATCTTTGTGGGCATCTCTCATCAAACCAATTACAAATCCATTTTAATAGATATCCGAGGGTAATGTATCGTTGCAAAAATTTAACTATGAGAACGCAACAGCGCTGAATACACACGGAATTGCCTCAAAATATCAGCTGAGAGTTACACAAAATTAATATCCAGTTTCCAAAAAGTGGAATACTTCTCCAAACATGGCCTTCGATGTGTGTTTGTCACAGCACCACGTTCAGAACACACGTCTGGCTACTCCCAGCTACAGCAGCCTTTTAGAGCTTTTGGGGCAATATATTGTCACAGAACATTTATCACTTTGGATACATAATTACCTGTAAAACAGGGATTAGGATTTTGTTGGGTAAGGCCCAGCCGTATGTGAAATCAGAGCAGGGGTCATTACCTTTAATGCCTTTTTATCTCTTTGGATGCTGCAGCAATTTCTGCTTGGAAAGGAGGAGGATGGGGAGTGAGAACGGGCGCTCCAAGGTGTTCGAGACATCTGTTTGCCTGGACCAGCAGGCGAGAGAAACAGAAACACTGAGAAATTCCATCAAAAACTGGGAGGTGATCCTCCTCAAAGGCACACAGAAAATGGAGCCTGTGCTGGAAAGGGGTGGGATGCTGAGGGAGCAGAGTGATTGGATTTCCTGATGGAAGAAAGAGGATTTTCTCACCTGCATATGGCCAGAGCCATTTCTCCATTTTTTTCCCAGTTTTTTTAGCACTCTGTTTTCCATAGTGATTCTGGGTTTAACCAATGGAAATGAAGAGATTTCACACTGAAGCCCAAGGGAGATAACTTTACTTTTGAGGGTTTTTACATGAAAAGCCGATATACTCTTTAGGTGTATTAGGAATATGGGATTCACCTCGGCAGATCAGATTAATCCAGCACAGGATCTGTCTGTCAGCAGTGGCGAGTATTGATGTCTGATACTGCCAAACCCTTCTTGGCTGTGTCTATAACAACTGCTCACCCCGACCCTGGGCAGCCAGATAACTTCTCTCCTCATGGGCAGGGATTTATGACACTCATATATATTTCCATTCTCTCAGTGTAACTGCAGGTACTTTATTGGGGTATTTTTCTTTTATTTCCAAATGTAATTTCTCATCATCTGCAAGCCTTCCTGACCTTCCCTGTGACGAGCTGCAAGGCTGAGCTGCTGTCAGTTCAGCTGCACGTGTTTACTTGGCAGGATTCATTGAGAATGGTGCTTGTGAAGCCAGACAGGCTGCTCTGCACATCCAGAGCACAGACACCTGCTGCTGCTCCCATCGACTTCAGGGCACTGCTGCCCGTCCTCTGCGTGGGAACAAGAGGAGACCCTGAGGGTGTGGATTTCAGCAGCTCCGGGCGAGGTGCGAGGAAGTCGTGATCAAAGCCGTGGGGTGTGAGGTGTGCGAGCGAGAGCTGGGCATCTGCTGAGCCTCTCTGAGCTGACACACAGCGGGGATGGATGAGGAGAGGGTTGGCAGGAGCTCCAAATATCCTCCAAAGAACTAGCTGCTTCTCCTACCTGCTGCTCCTCCCTGCTTCTCCTACCTGCTTCTCCTATCTGCTTCTCCTACCTGCTTCTCCTATCTGCTTCTCCTACCTACTCCTCTTCCCACTACCCTGCTGGATAAAGCAAACAGAAGGATCCAGGCCCCCCCCAGCTCTACCCACAGAAGAAATCTTCCTGGAGCACATGGATGGGAAAGGGAACTTCGTTTTTCTGTTCTCTGGTGACTTTACCCTCATGGAGAGGCTCCTGCAGGGTGTCATGAAGCCAAGATAAATGTGAGGTGAACTAGATTATCGCTGGAGGTCTCTTCCAAATGGAAATATTACATTCTTTCTATTCTTTTTGATTCCGTTCGCCAAACACCCCCAAAAGAACGACCTGACAGAAGGCACCTGCTGACATATGGTGGGCTGCACTTAGGGGCTGGGAGGGAGATTGTGCTGGGATAGCTTTTCTCCTCCTTGGTTGAAAATGCACTCAGTGACTCCAGAGACCAGGCTGCAAGCCCCAGAAAACAATCCCCTCTGCACATCGAGGGTATGAGCTGCTGCAGCAGGCTCTGCTTGCTGATTCTGCCAGCGTGTCCCTGTCCTGCTGAGGACAGGCCACCTGCTGAGGAGTGCAAGTAATTCTCTTTCCATGCCGATTCATTTTTTGGCCCCTTCACTAAGATTAATTCCTCTCCTTTGTATTTAACAGCACCTCCAATGAGCAAAACAAAAGCGGCTTTATGAATAGCAGCAAACAAGCTCCAGCCAGGTTGCCAGGTACTGTGGTGGCTTTGCAGGGGAGACATCTGTCTGATGGCAGCTTGACCAAGACCAACAGCAGGCCAGAGTCACAGTTCCACGTGCCAACATCAAGCTGGTGACTGCCACAGACTAAAGGAGAAGTTGAGAATTTTTTTCAGTTCTGTTATCACTGGTCTGAAATTTCCTGTCTGTTTCTAAAAAATTCTCTTTATCTTACACTTGGCATACGAAATGCCCCAGAAGGCAGCACAAAGCTTTAAAAGCAAAATAGCCTGCTCTTCTTGCCACTGAGTCTGTGCACAGGCTTTTCTCCAAGGTCTAGTCCCAAAAGATATTGGGACAAATTTCAGTCCCTGTAATAGTCACAGCCTGAGTAAAATTTAAATTTAAATTTATCTGAATAAAATAAAAACCCAGCTAATCATGCCTGAAACTGAACCTAGGGCCAAATTGTTATTCTCTTGCATCAAAACACACACCCAGCTTTAAGTCCAAACCCACAATGGATGCATTCCTCACGTAAGGAAGGGTGGGATTCACAAGAGAAAAGCTATTTTTGTAAGACTTTGGCTTTTGATGGCAGGATCTGAGCTCTAATCTCTGCAATCTGAGGCTGAGCAGCTATGGAGCATATGTTGTGAAATGCAGAACAGAGTTTCTGACCCTCCATTCCAGCATTTCGCAGCTTCCTGCTCGTCGGCATCCTTCCCTGAGCCCTCGGGTCCCAGTTTGTGCACAAAGCACCAGCTTTTCCCTCCTTTCCATGCCAGCCCCAATCTCATCTCTGTTCTAAATGCGGCCTTGGCAGCGTTTGAAGCGTTTGGTTGAAGTCTGTGTGTGTTTGAACCAGAACGCATTTCCTCCGCAGTTCCTTTGCAGGAACATGCCAGACTGATTTGGAAGTGTCTGATGCAGGAATCACTTATTGCCCTTCCACACAGCGACTGGGATGCTCTTAAAAAGCACATTTTCACTGGAATAACCAGGTCTGTGCCAACACAGGTGAAGTGGTGCAACTCCTGGTGCTTGCAGTGTTTTCTCCAGTGTGCAGCATGACTCCTTGGCAAGGAGATCAAACTCTGCTGTGGTCACCTTTGCCACCTCCCATCCCCACTCCAAGGTGGACAGGGCCCATCAATCCTCTGTTATAATCTCCACAAGTCTCTTTCAAAGCAATTCAGTCCAACCTTGAACTTGCAGCATGCCCTGGAGCTGGCTGAGCATCTCCTTCCACCCTCAGTGTCTGGTGTGCCCGTGTTTGTCCTTGTTGTACGAGTGGTTCCTGGCGAGACAAGGCTGTCAGCTCTGCTGCAGACACCAAGGAAATGTTTTGCACTTGTACAGCCATGCACTCACCGAGGAAATGCTGCTGCACACCAGCCTGCGCCGGGTTAACAGGAAAAGCAAGATTTCTCCTCTCTTTGGAGCAGCTCAGGCTGTAGTGTGGTGCATGATTTAGCAGCATTTGTGATGTTTCCCTGATTAATCCTCAAAAAGGTTTCCTAGCAACAGATGAAGGGAGACCATGAGCACTTTGCCACAGAAGAAACTTCTTGGTGTTTTCGTGTGGTGCCGAGCACTAGGATTTTTACTTTCCCATTTGTGAGTGTGCACAGAGGTCTCTGGCGTGAAGTCACTTCTCTGCATATCCATTCCTGACATAAGTAACTGGGTGAGGGAAGCTTCTGTGGCATCACAGAAGTAAGGGAAATCAGTAATTTCTTAAAATTCTAGCAACTGGACTTGAAACTCGCAGGGATTACTTGGTTAAAATACTTCCCAAAGGATGCCAGGTTCAATTCTAGCAATTTATAGGATATATCCTGTAACCTTCCAGGCAAATCTCAAAGGAAAAAAGTGAGAAAAGCAAGGCAAGACTTTTATTTTTATACTCCTGGACACAGAACAGTTGCATTTGCTATTAATTTTCACTGTTACAGAAACTACCTGTTTGTATGTATTTGAACTCCTGTCTGGTATGACCATAAAATTCGATATTAGAATGTGACCCTCATACATTTTTAATGTGAAACTGAAATAAGACAGAATAAATGCACCATTTCCCTTATTCCCTCTTACCTTTCAGCCCATAAAAGCCTATTCCTTTAAAAATCAGGCACAGTGCCTACAAAAAAAAGTGTCATTAGCAAGAAAGCTGCATGTTTCCACTGAAACACAAAGTATCAGTAGAACTCATCTGTGATTGGAATTAAAATTGTACCAGAAGACTGCAGCACTTGTGCATCCTTCTGGTAAAATAAATGTGGAGCCTCTATGAGCAGGTTTGTCTTTGCACTCAGGGAAACTTCCTAGTGGAGGGAAAAAGCTTGGAGGGAAAAGCTGGTATTTTCCTAAGGGTAGTAAACCAGCTAGTTAATCCAAGGAAAATTCAGCTGGATAATTGTAAGCTGTTAAATCCTTAATTAAAGGACAGTACAAAGGTGTCTCAGCAGACACACACACACAAGGTATTTGTCCTCTCCTCGGTTCTAATAAAATTGTTGTTTAGATGGATTTATGAATTGACATCAGGATTAGATGCTTCCCTTAGATGTGTCTTCATAATCTGGGAATAAAATTAACACCACAGCAGAATGCAGATTCCAAAGTGAAAAAGAAGTTGAAGTGCTAAAAAACTGAGAAACGAGGATAAGTGCTTAGCTGAGGGGCTACTCCTCTTTAGGAAGTAAAATCTAACAAAAGGGGTTTGTTTTCCTGTGAATTAGAATGGGGGATGCAGGACTTTGTGTGTAATTAATCCCAGTTTTAGAGTGAATGTTCCGTGTGTGGATTATTGCTGGGGTAAAGGTTTGCAGGACTGAGCTCCCAGCACACATTCCCAGGTCATTACCTTTAAATCAAGTCTTGGAAGTTAATTATTGAGTTTCTGGGATTTCTGCAGAACCCACGATGAGGATTTGCAGAAGTCAGAAGGAGGGATGGGCAGATGGGCCAAGAGGCAGATTTGGGTTCTCATGCCAGGGAGAGGGAGGAGATGGTGAGGATTGAATCCCTGCTGCTCCATCCTGCACCCAGAGCTCAGCAGTTCCTCCAGCTCAGCCCATCCTCTGCTTTGCTTCCTCCCTGGGGGCTGCCCTCAAAATACCAACCCTCAGCTCCCTCATTTCCCCGTCTCAGCTCTGCATCCTTCCTGCTGCAAGCAGCAGCTCTCTGTGCTCAGGAACAGCTTGACAATTTACAGAAGTGTACAGGACCATCCATCATGAATATGAAGATTTGAAAGTGTGTTTGATTTCGCTGTCTCTGGGAAAGCAGCAGCCCAGGATTCCAGCTGCTCAAAACACGTCAGCAGTGGCTGCAACTGCAGGGCCCTGAGGGGGGATCATGGAAGCCACTGGGGTTTTATCTCTGCTGCTTCTCTGCTGCTAATCTGGGTCTCCACCCTTTATCATTGGTGCATCCCACTCATATTTATTTGATTTTTTATTCTCAAATTCTGTGCAGCTCAAAACACAGCCCACCTTACCACAGTGGCTTACCACTGCTCTCACAGAAAGTTATTTTAGAAGGTAAAGGGCAGCGTGGTTTCCATGTCCTTTCACCAGATGGCATCAATTAACCCACCTTCTAATTCCAAATGTTAATATTTCATATATGAGAGAACATTCTCTTATTTTATTCCCCTTCACACAAGCAGACACTTGCAAAAATGTTTTCTTACTTATCTTAATTCATATCTCTTATTTCATAATTACCATTTTACGATACTTTCTGCCCCTGTCATAGCTTAGTTGTGGTTTTTTGAAATTTAATCAAATAATAATTAAATTCTGAGGGTAACACCTCCGGTTATCTCTTCATAATTAAAGTTTACTCTTTTCTTCAGGAATATTTAAAAGGAAAAAGCAATTGCTTGTAAGAATGCATGCATATCATTTGTGAGTTTGATGACTGAAGCAACTTTGGCAGGGAATCCAGAGGAAATAAAATTTATGTATTCAGATACTGGGACTTTGGAATTTTTCTTTTTTCATTTGGATTGGTTAACTAGTTTCAAGAAGTCCCAACTTCATGCCAAATGAAACCCAGGAGGTTTGTAAGCCTTCTGTCTTAAACACTGCTTTTGCTGAACATGGTAGGTGCTACAAATTGCTCTCTCTTTACCTTCCCTCACAGGCAGACTAAATTCTTTCCAAGATGTGTTCAAGGAGGACCCATCAATATTTTCTTAATGGGGTGCTGGTTTTTTTCCCTGAAATCCTAGGAAAAAGTCCAAATCTCACTTTGCTGAGGAGGAGTGAGATCCAGTTCAAGCACTATTAATGCAGTGAGCTGTGCCCCAGCTACCATTCTGCCCAGAGAACAATTTTTCTTTGCTCTAGTCCAGGGTTACTTGGCATCTGAGATTTATAAAGGAAAAAAAATAACCTGACACCATAACCCTTTCAATATTTCAGAGTTTGCATTGACAAAATCGTTCTTAATATTTTATTGGACTATCTCCTCGCTAGACAGCTTGAGGATATTTTCCTCAAAATAAATAATGGTCAGAAAGAGCTAAAATAATAGCTTTTCATTCTAGGGTTTATTTACAGCCCCATGATTAAGTCATGAAACTGTAGAATAGGCAAAGAGGTGATTATAACATTGTCAGCGTCCAGCAAAGTGTCTGACAGGACTTAGCTGGACCTCTGCATCCCCGGCTGTGACAGATGTGATATCAAAGGGAGAAAACCCAGCGTGGGTCTGTCGGCGATGGTGATGCCTTAAAGCTGGTAAAAATCCGAGGCAGCCCCAGCAGCACAGGGCAAAGGGCATTCCCTGGGTTTAATGGGATCCCAGGGGCACAACTCGTCCCAGGTGGGAACAGCCGAGCAGCAACCCCGGGTACAACGCGGATCCAATTGGATGGAACTCACAAATTAGCAGATCGACCTAAAATCCCCAATAAGAAACTTAACAAATGAGGTAATTGTCCCCCATTCTAATTACCCCCCGCCAAGTGAGACTACAGCTGAGTTTAAAAAACCTGTTCCAGAGAGGAGGCTCCGGGCAAGGCTGGAGCCTCTGCTTTGGAGACACTCGGGATGTTTTGTCTGCTCCCCTCAGAGAAGCCCCAAGCTGAGCTCAATCTCGGCCTCCAAGGGTCATCCACATGTAGGGCTGAGGGACAAGGAATGTTTGTGAAGGGTACAAGGAAAGGGAAAGGGGATAAAAATGTATAAAAAGGATATCAAAAGAAAAGACAAAAAACCATCATGCATCAATGGGAAACGATTTTAAATGTGCTGTCAGAGCTGGACAGCGAAAATCATTCTGGTATTAGAGAAAGCTATAGAAGTTTCCCGAAAGCTGACCTCAGAGCAGGGCAGAGGGAGGGAACAGGAAATAATCAGAGCCTGTGTCACAGGCAGGATGCTGGGGTGGTTCTTGGGTACGTGGAATAATTCTGCGAGCAGAGTGGGCTCTTAAGCGTTGCACATCAGCGTTCCTTACCTCGTTAGATTACACAGTTTCACAGCGCTCTCTCAGAGCCTGATAATAGCCCTGCTCCCTCTCCTTACACAAACCTTGACAACTACACAACATTTTACATTTAATTACTTGAGCTGAAACAGTTCTTTGTACAAAGGTTGTTTTCAAATTAATTAATCTGCTTCCTCCATATGTCACAATTCTCTTTTGTATCCTTCATGATCTTTCAGACACGAACAAAACTCATCCCAGATCCATATGTCTCTATATTTGCTGCTGTTATGTACTCATACCTGATTTTTTAAAAAACTTTCATTGAAAAGCTGCTTTTAAAACTAATAAAAAGCTTTTCACAATGTCATCTAGTTATAATATACTTTTTTTTTTGGTGAGATCTGTTATCACCAGCATGAACATTAATCTCATTCATATAACAACTACCTAAGGAAGCCACTGGGTATTTGGACTTTTAATGCAATCCAAGGCCTGGAATAACTTAAATCCATGGATAAACAGCAGGAGCTCTGCAGGTCACTGTCTAGTTGCCCACAACAACAATATTCTGGAGAAGTTAACACCTAATCTAATTAGTTTCCTTGGGGGAAAAAAACTATGAAAAAGGGAGAGCGGTATCTCTCCGGGTTTATAATGTATATTTTTTAATCCTGTAATTAGCATTGCAGTGGCTTATCCTGGTAGCATGAGATAGTCAAAGTTATCAGCTTTGCTTCCCAAATTAGAACTCTTAGTCTCTCCTGATTCAAACTATCTCGAAATAATTATAATAATAATAATATTTTATTTAAAAAAAAAAAAAAAAGTCAGGGATGTCACAGCCGTCTCATGTCCTCACACAGTGAGTTTGATGACAAAAATGAGCTCCTTGTTATTTTCCAGTGGTTCTGACAATCCTTGGCATCCCCATGTTTCTCTGTACAAAACCACAGGAAAAGCCCTCTGGGTCTTGGAAATCTCTGAGCCTCTTGATCGAGGAAAAGGAGAATTCTTGAACAGCTGCTGCTCCCACCTGCAAGAGTCTCAGCCATTCCCATTCTGGGAAGGTTTGGAGGTCACTGGATTGGCCAAATTTTCACTAATACAGTCACAAGCATTAGAAAATGGTTCTCCCCACCTCCTCACAATCATGGGTTTTGTTATCAGAAAGCTGAAAGAAACTGAATCAGTTTTCCCTACCTAAACTTTGCTTCCTCTTAGGATAAAGGGAAAGGAAAAGAAAGCATCTATTGCCTGAATATTGCCCTCTGAACTGGAGCCTTATGGATATTTTTCATAGTTTAAACTTTGAAAAAGAGGAAAAAAGAGTCTGCTAACATCAAAAGTTGACTTGGCTGAGTATCACTGTGTGCCACAAGAAAGTCAGGAAACCTTAAACAATTTGCTGATCTTGTGCCTTCTGTGTCATCAGTTTCCTTTATTTTTAGATCAGCTCTTGAGTGCAAAGCTACATGTTGCTGCACCCAGAGTTTTTAATGTACAGGTGAATGATGGGAGTCAGCTGAAGTTCGAAAGACTCTCGTTATGACAACGTTTTTGGGGATCAATAAACGAGGTTGGAATTTTTCTGGGTCTGGCTTAATCTTTTTCAGATCTTGGCAAAATAGTGGAGCTCCATCTTCAGGGGATGCACTGGAGCATGGGAGGAGTAGAGTGTGGGTTAACAGTAACACACCCACTCATAAATTCAATTACATTGTTAGGATTCCATTATTAATTATTATTAATATTATTAATATTATTAACTTGGTAGATTATAACAACAGAGTCACACAGTAAGTGCTGCATAAAAAAGAAAAGAAAAATTATAGCAAACTTCTACTCCAAGGCTCCAAGGTGAGGTTTTTTTTCTTTTTTTTTATTTCCCCTTTCATTATTTTTCCCATATTAAGGAAGATAACAAAAAGTCCATGGTTTTCACTTCAGATTTTACCGTGTAATTCTGAGTACACCTTAAACCGTGAAGGATAAGGCATGGAATACCAGGAATTCTCCATGCTGCAGCAAAAAGGAGGCAGTGCCAGCATAGTTTTTTTCACAAACAACAGCAAACACAGAGGAAGATGGAGAAATGAGAGGACGATGGTTTATTACTGGCAAGAGCTCCAAATCTGGGAAGGCTGACACGTGGCTTAAAATGTGACAGTTGAAATATATGAAATTTCAGAGTATTAGGAACATTATTCTGGATGTCTTATTGAAACACACTACACAATCATCTGCCACAAAAGTGGAGTGATTTAATTTTAAGGCAATTTAAAAATCAAATTGAGGACATCTCTCATTTGAAGTGAGTGAGACTTGGCAGGTCCTTTACTGACGAGGAGAGTTAAGCCCGGCTGCTGCCTGTAAAGTTCTGGATCACAGAGGCAGGAACCACAGAAGGGGGGGAAAAAACCCTTTACAACTGAGGGGAGAAGTGTGATCCTGAAAATCAGAAGGGAAATCAGAAGAATCATTTGTATGGGGGTTTTTATCTCCAGGTCAATGGGTTCAGAGCAATACAGGCTGTTTATGTAGGAAAAAAATCTTAAGAGCAGGGAGCAGGAAAAAAGATAACACATGGGAGTATTTGCTTGAAGAAGTCAATGAAAAATAAGTATTTATTCCTAGATAAGAAACATTAGCAAAGTTCAGCAAACAGCCAATGAACAACAGGGGAAAACAGAAAGCACAACGAATTTTGAGGGTGATTCCAAGAAATGAGCCTGCTAAACCCAGTATGACTGAATGGGTTTGTAACTCAGATGGTTAATGGGATAGAGGCAAATAATTTGATACACAGAAAAAAACCCCTGAGTTCTGCAAAAGTACCTGGTGATCAAATCCATGAATTTATTCAAGTGACTAAACAAGTACAAAAGGATCAAAGTGGATTTTTAAAAGCACCTGAACATTTCCACACACCCTTGGCCCCAATTCAAATTTTTGAAATGACCTCGGGTCAGATTTCTGAAGTTATTCAACAGCCTAAAATATATACACAAGTACTGATGGGACCTACATAATTGCTTAACTAATTCAGTTACTTGACTTCTGTTAAAACTTTCAATTAATATATTCCACTGGGCTTTGAAAAGGAATAGGAAATGCTGAGAATTTATTCATTAAGAGCTCATCTTCATAATCTGGTGTGCAAGAAAAACAATGTTAAATGCTCTTTGCTGTCATCAGAGGTATCTGTTGATCATCTAAATCCAAGCAGTCTGAAGTTATTTTTGTACTCTAGACTATTCACTGCGACTTTATCAAACATGCCAAGGCAATTTCATTATTATTTCTCCTAACATTAAATATGAGTTTTATCTTCAGATGTATCAATATGATTTTGGCTCCGTCTGCACTTGCTAAGTAAAATTAATTGGAATCACATTTACCACGATCAAACTAAAATTAAATGAGATTGTTATACTGGAGACATGCTTTTTTTCTTTCTGGTTTAGGTAGAATTAAAACAGAGATTTTTTTCCTGCTCTTTCCTGGATGTGGTATTTTTTCTCTTAAACTCTTAAACATAAAGAAATAGAAGGAATTCAGCAAAAACCACAGCTTTCTGTCTCTTCTCTATTACTGGTTCCGTGCAGTCATCCTCATTTTAAAACCCCAGTAGGAGAATTAGAGACTTTTCTGGTTTTGCAAAGGATACCATTTTACAAACACACAGGGAAAAATGATTAATAAAAAATGGAGCGCAGCACTGATTGAACATTAGCGAATGTGCTCAGCCACTAAGCTGGCCTGGGTGAGCTGTGCTTTGTGCTGGGAGCATTGTGTGCATTCCCAATGGGATAATCAGTTTAAAACTCCCCGAGAACTCCTGAACTGCAGATTAACTTCCCTCATCCTTGCAGGAAGGGAGAGCGATTGCCGTGCACTCGCTGCCAGCACAATCCAGGGGAGGGATTCTTTGCCCTCTCTTCTCTCTGTACACGGAAATGGCGTGGAAAGTTAAATTTGCTTCTTGGTGAAGTACCTGAGGCTGTTTTCGTCAAATAAGAATGGTTTGGGTTGGAAGGGACAATAAAAATCATCTCATTACAATGCCCTGCCATGGGCAGGGACACCTCCTGCTACCCCAGGGTGCTCCAAGCCCCATCCAGCCAGGCCTTGGACACTTCCAGGGATGGGACATCCACAGCTTCTCTGGGCACCCTTTGCCAGGGCCTCCCCACCCTCGCAGTCGAGAATTTCTTCTTAACTCCTAATCCTCTGCCTTCTGTCAGTTTGAAGCTATTCCCCCTTGTCCTGTCACTCCAGACCCTTGTTCCAAGTCCCTCTCCAGCTCTCTTGGAGCCCCTTTAGGCCCTGGAAGGAGCTCTCAGGTCTCCCTGGAGCCTTCTCCTCTCCAGGTGAACCCCCTCAGCTCTCCCACAGCAGAGCTGCTCCAGCCCTCAGTGCATCTTGGTGGCTCCCTCTGGACTCACTCCAGCAGGTCCATGTCCTTCTGATTGCAGGGTCCTCACAGCTGGGGAGTTCTCCTGTGTCACCTATAATTATTTATTTTGTGCCCACTGACAAGACAGGAAGAGGAATACAAATTAACAAAACCTTAAAACTATGACAACAATTAATCTACAGATCATTTCTGCCCAGAGTGCTGCTATCTAACCCCTGACATCCTACATTAAATTCCATTTCTGCTGGTTCTCTCCAACCTTGAGTTAAAGGTCCATCTCCACCTTTCCTCCTTCAAAGCAAATTTTTCTGTCTGAACTCTTAAGACAGGACAAAACAGTATTATTTTCCACTTTGATTTTTAGAAGGCATTCAATTTCTGAAACAATTTCAATTAGTAGAACACGGCAAAGGATGTCTAAGGCATCTCTCATTTTGAAAAGAACACAAGCTTTCATCACCACCTTGTCAGTGCTGTACTCTTGATCTGATGCATTCCTCCAAGGCATCACCTTTCTGTTGTCAGGGACCACTGTCTACGACAAACGATTCAAAATGAGTGATAAGGTTAAAAACGTCTTCTCTGAGTTTGTGTACAAACATTCTGCACATTCTCAAGGCTCCCTCTGCCCAGCTGGCTCTCTGGAGTCATGTTTTTCATTCTCACACCGCTGCTGTGGCTGCTGTGCCTTTAAACATCTCCACACCACGAGCACCCGAAATCACAGCGTATTGTGAGTGCTGACTTGGTAACCAACACAAGGAGAGCTTTACTGTACCACACAAAAGATCCGTGTTTCCTCACATTTAACAAACTGCTGAAAGACCTGCAATTTAGATAGCAGGAACTGAGAAGTTCTGTGCTCTAAGTAGGGAAGAGATAAAGGGCTACGAGGCAGAGGAAGGGAAAAGATAAAGAGCATCACTGTAAGACCCGTTTGTGATGCTATCAATCCCGTTTCGCCATCTTCTTTTAGCTAAAAGGTTTGTTTACACTGTTCTGGGGTTTTATTCCAAATGTCAAAGTGACAGGGATGATATGAAAAACACAGATTAGAAAGCAATTGCTCAAATGCAGTGTCCTGTGAGGCAGAGAGGAGAGTTTCTTTATGGAGCTTTGGACAGAGAGAACATGTTGGTGCTTTCATTCTCCACATTTCAAGCCCGTTGACTCTAACAGCACTGCTAAAACCCAGAATCTCTCTACCCTACTTGTGCTAATCAGCAGCTGCTGTCCCTACCATGCCACCTGTGCCTGTTCCTGCAGCTCCCCTCAAGGGAGGAAAGAGGAAATTCCTCCTGTCTGTCTTGGTAGACCGTGTCAAGGAGAGACCCTTGACCTTCAGGCCGAAGGAGGTGAGTGACCTCACTGCCATAGTTTGCAGAGCTGTGGCTCCTTGGGACAAACTGGCAAGATCTAAATGGCAGAACCTTGGTTTGCAATCCCAGGGGTTCCATATGACTCCTGAGGCCAAGCAGGGATCACGGGAAGAAGCGAGGATGCACACACAACACAGAGTATCCAGAGGGCACGGCTCTGCAGTGGAGTGGGAAACAAGACAGTGCAGACATAGATCCTGTTTGGAACACTGCAAATAAGTATTTTCATAAGTAAAAAGCATCTACAAATTGGTGGGGTTTTTTTTTGGGAAAGCATTACAAATGGTACTTTGCATAGCTATGTGACACATTTTCAATGTATATAAAACCAGCAGCCAGTTCTTTTCTGTTTCAGTACTAGATTTTGCAGCAAACCTACCAGCACAGTCCCACTCGCTTGGGAAAACCAAACAATACTGCTTTCTTCTCTTTTAGAGGTTGTGCTTGGCAAGTTCTGTTACAAATAGCTTTCACTGAACTTTAAAAGGAAGTTACATTGTATGTTACAGGAGGACTCAGACTTTGATCCTTGTTCCCTGCAGGGAATGATTAAAATGACCAAAGATGTTGCATTTGGCCAAGGCATGTCCGTACAACCATTGCTACAGGGTTTTGGTGTGTTCTAGGCAGCACCTGAGCTCACTGCGGGCACATCCACACAGTTCAAGAAACAGCCTAAGCTCCAGAAGAGATCACAGGAATGGGGAAGCCCAGAGGCAGGGTGGGAATCCCAAGGAATCCCAGGGCTTCTCAGTGGGTGAGAATCACAGAATCATTAAGGTTGGGAAACACCTCTCACATCATCATGTCAAACCATTAATACAAGTAAACAATTTCTGAGCCATAACTTGTGAAAATGAGGACTCTGGACTGGATTTTCAGGAGGTGGATAGTGCAAGGCTCTCTGTGCTCTTGCAGGGAGGCACTGATGGCAGCTCTGAGAGCTGTCTGTGGTCGTGATGTGCCCTGAACCCCTCCCACTGCTGCCTGCAGTGTGGTGATTGACTGGGTGAGGAATGCGAGTCCAGCTCAGAGCAAAGGTGAGCAGAGCAGTTTAAACCACTCTTCAGCAGTCATTTAAACCCAACTGGAGTGAATTAGGTCATACAAGTTTACAGTCATACCAGGTACCACCGAGGAGAGCTTTAAAAAGCTGTCCTTGACACCTCTTAGCTTTTAGTTATTCTTATCTGCTGGTTTCTTTATGGCTCTGTCATTCAATCCACCATCTGAACTGCATCTCGCTCAGGAACAGCTCAAGCCATTTCCCTGGTTTTCAGGATAAAATATGGTGCCTAAAGGACAGAGAAAGTCTGAGGGTTGGGCCCTCCAAGGGAGGAACAGGACCTTGAATGAGTGGTGACACAGCTGGATGTGACTGCAGCTGCTCTTCTTCCTCCTCCACAAGGGCGAGCTCTGAGCCTGAGTCAGGGTTGAAAAATTCCAAGATTTGGTCAAAGCCAGACAGAAGAGCTCCTGGAGAGGGGTAGCAGCTGTGAAAAATCTGGTGGTGTAGTGAAAATTATCAACAGCTCTTGGTAATGATGATAAGAATTAGATTGACATTTGCCCTTCTAACTTTTGGCTGTCCACTTGCTTTTTTATATAAATCAAATATCACACAACCATTTTAAAGAAATATCTGCAACATTGTGGGTCGATCTGAAATAGAATTAATACTATTTTGCCTATATTCTTCCCCAAACTTAGATTTAGATTTGGAGTGTGCTCCTGTCAGTGGGTCTGGCTGGTGCTCCCTGTTTGTTGGTGACACCCCATACCTGTACATAATTCACCACCTCAGTGACCTACTCATTTAGCCTGCAATAACAATATGTCATTGAAAAAAAAAGAAAAAAACAGCATAATTCTGCCCCCATACAACATTATGAATTTATTCAGTTTGATCTGGTCTTATCTTGGAATGTCTTGGGTCAAAGAGAGGAGGTTTGGCCCAGGAGTAACAGGGAAGGGGAAGTGGTGTGGTGTGATGTTCTTCCTGCTCTTGCTTAAAACTCGATGCTCCCATTGCACCATCACACAGAAATGTTCAAGAAACCAGAGTGGGATCAGTGAAGGCAATATTCAGATATCCCTTTTTAATCAGGTGTTCCTCTCCAGCTTTCAAACCCTGAATGGGGGAATTTGCAGAAGCAGCACAGGAGACACAATCCAATGTGTGGGTATAATTAAAAAAAAGTAGCAGCATAATTAAAATGATAACGGAGGCAGAAAGGTAACCAGTTTTCAAAGGTGCTGTGAGAAATCATCAAGGTGAAATGGGATTTTTGCCATTAACTTTACTAAAGCTGGGTTTTCCCTACAAATTTAACATCTTCCTAGGTGTCCTAATTTTTGTATTTAATAGGAGCTCTACAGGCAAAAATCAATTAGATCATTGTCATTGTGCTATACTTTCAGAAAACAGCAATAAAGCTGTCCCTTAGAAAAACTATATTTTCATTTTAGGGTATAATATTTATTTGATAGCTCAGAGCACCATTTCAGCCTTTCCTTTCACATGAAATAATATGTATGCAGCAGAGTGATACAGAACAGTGTGATAAAACACATTTCCCAAAGTTCAATTGCACATAATGGCTTATATTGCCTATGCATATGTGCCTGCACAGGGGAAGGTTTATTTCAGGAGGAAAAAAAAAGAAGTGGAAATTTGCAGTATTTGTTACACTTATCAGACTTGAACACCTTTAAACAGTTTCCTTTGAAAGATGTTTCTGTGAGACCAAAAGCTGTTAATAGCAGCTTTTTGCTGGAGACCTCCAGCTCTGTTTCTGTGAAAGACTGAGGCTGTGAAGTCCTTGTATCAGTTTCTGTCCCAGCCCGTGGAGGAGCAGCTGCAGCGCTGCAGAAGGAGGAGCTGCGCTCGTGGCGTTGCTTTCCCTTCCTCGCAAGGGCGATGCTGTGCATCTTGTCTGCCCGTGTTTCCACAACAATCCACCGCTGCTTCATAACAATCCATAATGTTCTAAAAATAATAAGCCTAGGTGGTCTGGAAAGCTGGAAAATAGAAATGCTGTCACATTTTCTCCAGAGGGAATTGATACATTTTGTTGTGCTCTATTCCCCCAAGGGTACGGCAGATGTACAGGTACTAGGCTAGAAATTGTTATAATTACAAAACCTGCATTCAGTTCCTCAGAGAGCTTTGAAATTTCAACATACAGTAGAAACTCGAGCTTTGAAGAGGGAAAAAAAAATCCATATGCCTGAAGAACAATAGAGAACAGGATGATTTCCTGAATTATTTACTGCAGCAAGTCGATCATTAAGAAATACAACACAACAAACAAAATTTACAGGAAGCACTGTAAATCTAAAGTACATCAAACCCAAAGTTTCTGGCCCACAAAGGGTTTTTTTAATACATATATACAAGTTTTGTTTTACACTTTCTGCACAGAGTCGTAATACAGGAATCTATACAAGCCAGTATCAGTCTTCTTCTCACCCCATCTCTGTTGTCTGTGAATTGCAGCTGTTTGTTTTCTGTGAGGGGAAAGGCCTTTATTGCTACTAACATAGGAAAATGAATTGGATTCTTTATGTTCCTATGCAGCTTAAAAAAAAAAAAAAAAAAAAAAGAAGCAAAAGAAACTTATTCTGTATTTGGAAATGGTCAATCATTGGTGATGGCAATAGAGGAGAAAAGATTTTCAGGTCCTTACTTACAGTTTATAGAATCATGGAAAGGTTTGAGTTGGCTGTGACTTTAAGACTCCTCTAATCCAACCCCCCTGCCATGGGCAGGGACACCTTCCACTGTCCCAAGGTACTCAAAGCCCCATCCAACCTGGCCTGGGACACTCCCAGGGATCCAGGGGCAGCCACAGCTTCTCTAGGCACCCTGTGCCAGGGACACACCACCCTCACAGGGAAGAATTTCTTCATAATATCCAGTCTAACCCAGCAAAGTTTCAGTGGGAAGCCATTCCCCTTGTCCTGTCACTCCAGGCCCATCTCCAAAGTCCCTCTCCAGCTCTCCTGCAGCCCCTACAAGACCCCACAGCGGAGTTGCTCTCTTTGGTCCATGCCATTCTCTCAAGGCCCCAAAGCCATGGATAAATCCTCCAGTTCCTTGGGCACCTCCAGAACTTACTGACATCAGTATAAGGCTCAGAGGCCTTCATCAGTGCTGCTGGGACCCTCGCAGGTTCCTTCCAAATCAAGATTGATAATTTATGGATATCTTCTGGAGAGGAGAACATTTTATGTAGATCTGTCCCAATTATTCGACAATCTGCATTGTTCAAATTTCATCCCCTCCTCGTATCATTGGAAATTCATATGAAAATTGAAATGCACTGTAAGACAGCTTCGAATTTCTCCTGGGAGTTTGGCAAAAGCAGAGTTTCCTTGGGTTTAGCATTTTAACCCCCTGCTGTATTTACCTGAGGCCAATTTGCTGCAGGGGAGTGCAGAAATCTCACAGGCAAATGAGGAGAAGCTTGAAGTGCCTGGTGCCGGGAGCATTTGGTGGCTGGCATAGCACCAAATTATTAATCCTCTGCTAGCAGCTTTAAATCAGCTCCTGTGATGTCTGTCCTTCTCCTTTTAATTGCTGAGCACTTTCTGCTCGTCACTGGCACAGCTCCTGTTTGAGCTGTTACCTTCAGGAGACTGTGCTTAGGAAGGAAGAGGGGAAAGGAGGAGGATGAGAGATGCAGGCTCAAGGAAACTGTTCAGAACTGTTATCCAAGCCCAGGCAGCCACCACAGCAAGGTTACCTGACCTCATGAACAGGTAACTCCAAACAGAATGAAGCAGGAACTCTGATTTCCCCATTTTTCATTCTGATTTCCAAACTGTTTTCAAATCACGTGTTGTGTGCTACTCTTTACTTAGTGTGGCTTACAAATAACAGCCTAATCCAAATTGTTACTGAAAGTGTTTGTTATACCAGGAAAGCCTCAGTCTCATTGAAAACATGAAAGCTATTATACAATGGATTTTTGACAGGCTCACTGGAGCCCACTCTGATAAATCTATAGGGAAATCACTCTTTATAGCATTCTTACAGACACAATAAATTGTGCTAGCATGGCTCTTAAGGAGAAGCATTTGAAAGAAAAGTATTTGAGGGTTAAAAAAAAGCCACCAAACACAAACAAACAACTGAAAAATAACACTCAGAGAATATCCTGGCACTTACATTCCTCACAATTATGCTCCAAGCAAGGGATTTCTCCCTACTTAGAAGGAAACTTCTGTAGTAACCTTTTCAAATTTTGCAAAGCCAGAAGAGGATGTACTAGAATTGCAACGCACTGTGTTTCATCTGGCAGAGCTCTTCAATCTCTTCAATAATTTCTGGTGCCACAAAATGTCTTCATGTAACATAGCAACAGTTTCAGCAACTGTGCAGATTTAGAATCATCAAAAACATTGTAGTTGGGTCTGAATCGCATGGCTCCCTTCCCTGCTCTATACATTGCATAATGTGTAGGGGTGGCATTTGTAAATAGCTGTCTGCACTCCCACAGCAAATAAATAAAATAATAATAATAATAATGATAAAACAACGTGAATGGATAATCCACCTGATGCTGGAATTCCCTACCAAGCATCTGAGATGTCTTGGAAAGGAAAAAATCCTGATGTAATGGCAAAATACCCTTTTCTTTCTGAGTACTTAATAGCAACACATTCATGGCCAAAATAACCAGATAGGAATAAATAAAGTGGAAATTATGAAATGGAGAAAGATCTGTGGCTTGCGGAACATGTGCTTTCTTATGCAATGTCCTGAGCTTCAAAAGAGCTTCCAAACAGATACTCAGTGTGCAAGGCTGTGTTTGCAGCAGGGCATGGACACACGGACTGAGCTCAGGGAACACTGCAGGGAGTGCCCGAGCCTGGGACGTGATGGTTCACAAGCAGGAGCTTCTGCACAGAGCCCAATTTCCTCCCATCAAATAAACACTGGTACAGGATTTCGAGCATCCTTGTGAGGTTATGTATTTAAATAAGGAAATGTGTAGGATTAACGTGCTAAGGGTTTGGTGTTTTCTCTTTATCTGTAGTTGGTGAAAGGATCATATAATGATCTATATTTAATTTGTGGAGTGGCGCAACTGTGCCCAGTGCTAGCTGTGGTCACTGAGGGGAGCCAAGAGCTGTGTTACACTTCATTGCACCTAAACACTTCTCTGGTGAGGGTGTATAAAATATGTGTGCACAAGTACAGCTTAAACATGGAAACTCTACTCTGAAAGGAACCTTCCTTCTCACCACCTCTCTAACGTGCAAGTAGGCTCCAAAATTACAGCTGCAGGGAGTTTTTCTTCTTAGCAGAAACTCCACACTGAGAGCAGGGGAAAGGAGCAGCGACACAGTGGAGCAGACCCCTCAGTGGGATGATGCATTAAATGTCTCCTGAACACACTGAGATGAAATCAAGACTTCTAGAACACAAAATGAAGACCATGCGGGTCTGAATGTTATTAAAAACCAGAAATCCCTCCTGCAGTTGAGTTGACTGACCTGAAATTTTGAATGAGCATCCCTGCGTTCGGGTGCATTCAATATTCAATAGCCAGGTCAAGATGCCACCAGGCCCTGCCCCAGCCCAGGGATGGGAGCTGGTCCTGCCTCTGTGCTGAGCTGAGATGCACCTCAGAACTCTGCACTTGGATTTGAGCTGATTTACTCCTGTCCAGGGGGAGCAAAAGCAGAAGGAGCCAGTGCACAGCCCAACCCAGCCTCTGACAATGAACACGGAGCACTCCCTTGCTGTTTTTACAGCTTCCCTCTCTTCCTGGAGCGGATATGGAAGATACAGGTTTCACACTTCAGCAGCCATTGAGATATCCAGAACATGAGCTGATGGTAACCAGGTGAGCCCTTATCTCATTCTGAATATGCAGTTTCTGGAAAGATCTAATTTCCCCTCTCAAACAGCGCATCCTAGAAAATAACGGTGAAGTGGAACATGGATGTGAACATTACAAGAGTTGCAAACTAAAAATGTGCTGGTGGTGCCTGACTCTTTAGCAAACAGCACATTGGAGGAGTAGGAGAAAGTGTAATCTAAAAATCTCATTTAAAAACAAATATATGTTCTCTTCCTTAATTAAGTCCATTAGTTGTTGCAATTAATCTAATTGTAACTGGGATTTCATGCAAATAGTCACTGGCAATATTAGCACAGACAGTAACACTTGCCACAGCTGGAGGTCATGAGAACTTAAGGGCATTTTCCAGCCTCTTCCCTGAGCACCACTTTGGCAAGGAATAATTATGCAGAGTGAAAGCTGATGGATTGTTCTGATATCAGTGAAGCCTTCATGTCTTTTCACCAGATGTAAAGTGTAATCAGAATTTTTCAGAAGTACTTCTGAATGTCATTTTTACAGTTTTATTGGCAGCTTTTTAGAATCCATTTCCTGTCATACACGGAGGCACAAAGAGGCAGAATTGTAAAAACGCTGCGCTTCTTTTCCTCCTTTTTCTTCAGCAGGGGGAAGACAGAGAAGACAGAATTGACATCAGATGTGCAACACTGTGAGAACTTTGGTTGCCCTGTAAGCTGGCTGTGGGTTTTTTCCATGGCCTGATAGTGCCAGGCTGCCTATTATCTCAACTTTTGTTTCGTAATTAGAATGTCTTTAGTCAGAAGTACCCGTGTATTGCAATGCTCACGGGCTGAAAATCCAGATTGTCAGCCTCCCCTGCCAAACGCCTCGCGCACGCTGCGCCCAGCACCTGGAACCAGAGCTCCCCATCCCGCGGAAAGGAAACATTTGGATTGCAGTTGGGGCTTGCAGTGGCAGAGCAGAGCTGGTGGTGGCGTGCGGGGAAGTGCAGCTGTGCCCATGGCAGCAGCACATGGAGCAAGGGAAGAGCTCAGCAGAAGGTTGCCCGGTTGTTTCTGTGGATAACCCGCCTACCTGGCCAAACCCTGGAGAAACCCATGACCAGTCACCAACCAAGAGTCATTAGCAGACCTTTAATTAAAGGGCATCACTCCTGATTGCTGATATTGCACAGTTAATTTGGTGTTGGTAGGGACAGTTGTTATGGAAGACATTTGGGAGTCCGCAGTGCCAGATCATAAAAAGATTGGCAGCACACAGCAATATTGAGAATCTTACACCTGTAAAGCTGTCAAATCATAGATAATGTATGTACTCATTGTCTCACAAAGCAGATAAAGAGAAAGGTTTATCAACAAGAAAGGATTTTGCCTGCTTGACTTCTCCAAATTGAAAAGAAAGATCCATATTGGCAAGATCTTTATCAACTGAAGGCTGTTTTCTGAAATCAGCAAGGGCATTTCTGCTTCTCAGGCTTCCTCTGACCGCTGTACTGGGAGACTGAGCTGAGCCTTTGCTTTTCTGCTTTGCTCCCCAGCGAGCATCATGAAAGAGGCCCTTCCCTTTCAGACAGCACGCAGGGGACAGCTGGGTGTTGTTTCAGCTCTGAATGCACCATGGGGGACAAAACTCAAAGCTCTCTCCATTCTCAGTGTGGTACAATAAGGTGTGTTGGACCCACATTTCGGAATCATCAAGGCAGAAACTTTGCCCAGAGGACAAAAAGTGCAGGTAGATGATGTGACACAGCCAGCAGAGGTACCTCTGGGAACCATTTGGGTGAAATGAGGCCATAAATCTTTGGTTTCTGCTCTGATGACATTGCCTAAGCAACAAGGACATATTTGAAACTATGGTTTTGATCTCATTGGGCATTAATGGGATGGTGACTGATGGTGGGAGCTGTTGTCCCAGGAGGTCTTTCACACACCACCAAAAAATTTGTCAAATTCTGCATCATCTGAATAACCCCAGGAGCAGTGCACATCAACACGCTGACATATTTGTTGGGTAGGAAATGTCCAAACAGTTTGCCTTTGGTGCAGTTAATTAGCCCAGTAAGGGCTTGCAAAGTTAGAGATGAGACGATGCTCTGCAGTTTTTGCTCAATGATCTGCACAATGTGGTTGCACTGGGAAATTATGCCTGAGCTTGGAAACAAACACAGCCTAACCCAGCTGTCTGCCTGAGCACCGTGCACACACTGCAAACTCCACAAGCTCTTGTCATGACTACTCACTTCTGAGTCTGTAAACTGCCCTTCCTCTTCCTTCTCCCATTTTACAAGGGATCTGCCATTCCCTGAACCTTCTTATTTACCTCGTTTGGCTTTTCTCTCACAGGCTTGGCAGCCCTGCAGGGATAAGGTTGCTAATGAAGGTACAGAATTTCAATGCCAACATGGTCAGAAAAAAATGCACCAAATTATTATCCAAATATTAGTAGCCATGCCAGCAGCACGGCTTTTACAACAAATTAGAGTGTGGTTCCTAAATCTGCGTTCATGTTGTCTTCAGGCTGGTGAGATATTTTCCAGCACACTCAGCCTTGGTTCCAGACTGCTGCCCTGGTGTTTATGGCTGATGGGTAAACGGAGAATGAGAGGATGAACAGGGAAGGTGAATAATTTGGCATAAATTCCTGCAAGTTGTATTGAACCTGGGAGTTTATATAATCCCAAAAAGCATAGAGCAGGGGGTTTGTACCAGCTGACAATCTAGATAGGCAAAGCTACCAGCACTGTAAGAAGGTTTATTTCTATTCCTGTAATTTCAAGTAGGTCTGAAGTAGAAGGCAAGCATCTCTCATGTTTGCGGTCTGCACAACTGTGAATTTCATCAGGTCCAATGCAGTTCTTAGGTACTCAAGGAAGGAGCTGCTAAGCCAGCAAAGTAAGAGCTGAGCTCTATTCAGAAATTCAGCAAAAGCAACTTCTGCAGGTATCACCTGCTCCCAACTCTGCTTCTCGTGGCTTTGTGTGACACAGAGCACTGTGACCTTGTCCCACACACCTAAAAGAAAGGAGATTTTGCTTTAAAGAAACCTTTCAACTTTCCTTTGACATCCCCAAGGTGCCCAAATAACAGAGTCAAGTCATCCAACCTTGAAGTCAACTTATCCAGCCTTGATTTTTCCAGACTCACACACCAATATGAAAAGAAATACTGGCTCAAAGTCAATAGGTTTATGCAAGCACTCAGGAAGATTTAAGTCAGTGTCGAACACAAGTACTTGATTTCAGGTTGAGCTGAGCACAATCAAAACTCTTGTCAGATAAAAGTCTTTAATTAGATTTATTTTTTTCCCATGCTATTTCTACGATAACATTTATATTATCCATGAGAGCTGGTAATATCATTCTCCTTGCAGCATATTTACACTCCAACAAGCTCCTGTGTCAGTAAATGCACCCAGACAGAGCACATCACTTGCCACCATCCCACTGCCAAGAGCCAAAACAAAAGAAAAAGGGCAAAGCTGTTCGTGTATTTTTTCCCAACAAACTGAAGAAAAGGAGTCAATCATGAGAGCAAATGATTGTCACTCCGTGAGAGATGGGAAGATCACAGCTGCAGAATGTAAAAGAATTTCATTGACCTGTTGTTGGTTTGAAAAGATAAAGGGATTCTCTAGAGGAGCATTAAAAATACACACACACACACACACACAGAAGGGTAAGAGGAAGCTAAAAAAGTTCAGTTGCAAGAATTTAGATCAGCAGAGCTGTGATCTCTTCATGTGACCAGGGATGTGTTGCACTCGTCTCACCACTGGTCGAGGAGTTTCTGAATGTCTGGGAAAAGAAGAGTAAGCCCTGTTAATTAAAGCTGAGAATGGGAGAAAGGAATCAGTGAGAAATAAAGCGAGAGGGGTAATCAATGAGGAAGGAGGATTTCGCTGGTAGGATGCAATTAGACTTCGAGGAAGAGAACATAGAGCCATTGATCACACAGTAGCTCCCTGGATATCCAGAAATATTTTGCACCACTCACTGTGAGGGCACAAATATGGTAAACATGGCAATCCTGCAGTCAAAGTTTTGAAACAGAAAGAAGTTGACACAGATAATTGTATTGAAGGGGGAAAAAAAATCAAACATCGAAAACACCGACATGTATCGACCACCACAGCATCTTCCTATCAGATATTGGGAAAGAGAAAAAATGGAATAATGAACAGAGGTAAATGTTGAATTTTCTAGTATGATCTTAAACAATAAAGAAGAATTGCGGAAAAAAGGTCTCTTCTCAGCAAGACTGGTAGGATCAGGAAGCATTTTTGATGAAAACAAAGGAATAAACAAATAAGAAAAATAAAGAATATCTGATTAGGCGTAGAAAAGCACTTGATTTCTTTTTCTGCAGAAACCCTGAGGCAGCCTGCAGCTGATGTGGTTGCCTCCCTTTGAGGCTTTTATGGGTAGAGATCCATTGAAATGGGATGGACCACTGTGAAAGCCCAGTTGGAACAGTTCTGACCCAAACTTCACTGCATTACATGAGCTCACATGTTAATATTGAAGTCTGGTCTGGCCCTGGCAGGGGGTCAGGACACCACTGTGGTAAAGTCAAATTTCTATTGGATGGGGTGGTCTCAAAAATTCGTAACTTTCAGCTCAGCTCTTTATTAGCAACTAATCCAAGCCCTATATTTTTGTAGAAAGTGGATTAACCTCATTTTCAACTTCCAGCAGCCCCGTATACTTGCTGGATTATTCTTCACATGGGCTCTGGATTTTTAATTTTTGTTTTCTTTTGTTTTTTGGGTTTTTTTTCAAATTCATCAATGACATATGACAAATGACCCCAAAATGTAAACCACTGGAGGCACAGACCATACTGAGGCAGGATATTACAGGACATAAATGGAAAGAAGGAGCTGTAAATTCCTAACATGCTGACTTCCTTCCTCACCTGCACCACTGGGGCTCCCAGGATATATTGCTGCCATTGAGGAGTCACCTCTGAAGCCGAAACCCAGAAATGGCAGGTGCTGTGCTCTCCTTGCAAGTTGTTTTCACAGAGGTATTTATTTGTTTTCCTTTCCAGCAGGGCAACCACAGCACTTCATTCTGCTTTTCCTCTCCTTGAAATTAATGTTGTGAGCAAATGAAAAAAGTCACACCTAAAATATTTCTCCATCTGCAAAAATGGGAATAATAACATCTCCTTCACAGGGGGGCTGTACATCCCAATTAAGTGTTTGGCACTCTCTGAGGCATCTCCTCTCTCTCGGTTTGGCTTGCTCAGCCCTCAGCTCCCTCCCCACGTGTTCTCAAGGGAGCTGATCCTCAGCAGCTTCTCAGATGCCTTCATTTCATTTAAAGCTAGCAGTCTAAAGCTCCTATTTATCCTTTAAATTTCTAATCTCTAATCCTGTAGATCTTGAGTTTTACTCTGACACAGATCTCAGAAGAAAATTAAAAATTTTAAAGATGTGTCAATGTGACACCTGGGGACGTGGTTCAGTGGTGGGCTTGGCAGGGTTAACAGTTGGACTTGGTGACCTTAGAGGTCTTTTCCAACCTAAATAATTCCTTGATTCTGATGCCTTGGAGTGGCTGCTTAGAACAGAGGCCAGACAGGATTAAGAGAATAAAATGGGGATTTATTGCAGGGCCTTCAATAGGGACACCTCGGGCAGTCAGAGCCCTCTTCGGGAGAGGCTACACCCAAGATGGACCCCGGGTCACGAGTTTGCTACACTTTTATAAGTTTTGATCAATTTACAGATAGGGTTAATCCTCCAATTACAGCTCCAGGTAATGAATTACCCCAAGTTTGCTCTTCCCTCTGTTGTGTCCATCTCTGAGGCAGTGAGGTGTCCTTGAGTCCAGGCCTGGAGAGGATTTGTTGTGTCTGCCCAGGATGGGAGAACAGGAGCTCACAGGCTGTATGGAGTTTTGGAGTTACACTAAAGCAGTGCAGGATCTGAAAAATATAAAAGCTGAATCCTAAGGCATCAATTCTAATCCCCGTACAGCCTTTGGGTGCTGCTGGGTGATATCCAAGGGCTGTCCAAGGGAGAGGGTGTTCACCCTGTGCTCCTCCAGCTGAAGGACCTACATAGAGCCGATGCCCTGTGTCCTGTGCTCTCTGCACACTGAATTCAGAACCTGGCCACCCTCCCTGGAACTTTATGGAAATAATTTGAAACAGGTTTGTTTGTTTTTTTTTTTTTTTCCTTCTACTTCCTTCAGGCTGATGTGAATTTGGATAAATTTTTTTGCAGGTTACATTCTTCCTTTGCAACATGAAATGTGACATCTGTTGACAGCTGGGTGATATTTCCCTGACAGGAATGGGTTTTTTGGGGGGGAAGAGGAATCAAATTTGGTGACATGAAACATTTAACAAATTTACTTTGGTTTCTCTGAGGATCTTGTGCTGAATAAATTTCATAAAAGGCAGTTAGATTTGTGTTGACTTTACAACATAAAAATAATACCATGACATCTTTAGTGAGCATTACTGTTGTGTACTGGAAGTGCAGGTGGGCAAAAGATATTTAATAAGAAAATGTTTTAAAGACACTAAACTTAGATTAAAAAAAAATAACAAACAAAAACCAAAACCCTGTCTCTTACAGCACTCTTCTCACTGAAGAATGTTTTCCTAAAAACATTTAAATGCTGGAATATTCTCCATCATTACAGGATAGAGTGAACTGCAGTCCAGGTTATAGAAAATTATTTTTCTTAAAAAATCAGTGGGAGCAGGGATGTCAGTGACATCTTTTCTCCCTGTTTGACAAGCACCCTGCAGCTTTTCCAGGGCAGGACAGGAGGGGTACCTTCCCTGTCTGTGCTCCCTTTGTGCCCCCCACTGGAAATGGCACCCAGGGCACGAGGGCAGAGACCCAGGTTTCCTGTTTTATAGACACCCTTCTTACCGTGGGATGCTGTCTCTGCCCTTCTGCACTGGTCTGTCACAGCTCCAGCAGGAAATAGAGATGCTTTGGTGTAAAACCAGACTAAGGAAAGGAAGAATTCAACCCCTGTGTCTGAGGAGTTCCCGGTAACATGATTTTGCCTGTAGCAATGGTTTCCTTTTGAGGTCACCTTTCTACAAAATGTACTTTCAACAACTCCGTGCTGTTTTCCAAATATTTGGAATATATTTGCAGCAGTTCAGGGGAGTCAGGACCGTGAGAAAGCAAATGAGACACCTGTACCATCTTTGAACATCACAGTTTAAATATCCTTTTTCCTACCCAGTTGCACATCTATGTGCACTTTAAATGGAATATATTTTTCACTAAACTTCAGCATTTTTCAAAATTAGACATTAGACTCAGTTTCACATGACAGTGTGAGCAATATGAGTTGTTATCGCACCAGACCCCCAGAGGGTCCCAGTGCTGTGCTGAGCCCCAGCTGCGTCCCTTCTCCCACCCTCCTGCCAGAATTCCCAAACTGCTGCTTCCAGCACCTCTTTGCCATGGTGATTCCTCCCCCCAACAAATGTGAGCACCTTGGTGAATGTCAGACCTGCCCTGACAGGATGGAAACCCTCAACACAAAGATGGTGATTATGGACTCATTAGGCCAACGTGCAGTGGAAGTGCTGTGCCCAAAAGTTCCCTACTTAGGGGGCCATAAATTTCCCTAAATGGGAAAGCAGCGTTTTAAGCAGGCTCGCACTTACTCTGGGTCAGGGTCACTAGGGGAGGATTCTCTCTTGCTGTAACTCATGTGGCAGAAACAGAGGTTGTATATTTTGGGGCTGCTTCATTTTTACTTTTAAAAGATGGTCTCAAGCCAAAAAGCCTGGATGTGAGCTCAAGCTTTGAATCCAGGTTTGGTGCTATGAAAGTTCCCTCTAACAGGCGAGGGCAGTGGAACATAGCAAATGTTCCTTTTGAATTTGAATTTCAAACTTCCATCTGCAAGATCTGAATCCTTGATTTTTGATTCACTAAAGATGTACAGTATCTGGACATAGGGGAACAATTTTGGTTTGAACCTCTTTGGTATGTGGGGAGCATAAGTTGTTTTATGTTCATATTTTTGTCCTCGTTTTCAAGGCCAGGCTGGATGGGGCTCTGAGCAACCTGGGCTAGTGGAAGATGTCCCTGCCCGTGACAGGGGGGTTGGAATGAGATGATCTTCAAGGTCCCTTCCAACCCAGGTCATTCTATGATTCTGTGATTCATAAAGAAAGAGAAGAGTAGTATTTTCACAGCAGCAATTAATATTAAATGTGCTGTATATATAATTGATGGAGATGAGGACTCTGTAAATGAAGCCTGAGGTTTATTTTTCTTGGAGGGGTTTGTGTCTTTCATCCAAAACTGATTATTTGCTTTGCCCTGACTTTAGTGCACCGTATTAAACTCACTGAACCCTCTGCCCTGTGCCTTTGTGGGATTGAGCAGCACAACCTGGGGGGAGGGACAGAGTTATTGGTGTCTGTCCTGCAGCAGCTGAAAATGGTACCCTCTGCATCCCCACTGGGTCCTCAGAGCTGCTGGACATCACTCAGATATTTCCCTGTAGGAACATCCAAATGGAAATCTTGGCCTCCTACAAGAAGCTATAGGCAATAAAAACCGGATTAGACTTTGGGTACCATTCTGCTGTGATTAATAGCAGAAATAGAGAAAACCTTTTTTTATAATAGTCCACGGGGTGGCTAAGGTTGGCCCAAGTGTACCTGAACGTTGACTTTGGACATTTTTTTCCTGTGTACTGCAGCTTTTTGTCAGCCGTGTCAGGAGTTACTGTTCAGCGCTGGTCACCAGAGGGATAGGCAAAACACGCGGAACAATAATAGAGACATTTGTGCAATTTCAACCACTCTTGCCTGTGCTTCCTGAGTGACAAGTGGCAGGAAGCCAACTTTTCAGCAAGTGTTTGGAAAGAAGGGACGAGCTCATTGTGCTCCTGTTCAAAGCGTGCCCACGGGAGAGGGACTGGAACAACTCACCCCTGCTGGAAAGCTGAGAGGGGACACGATCTCCTCCCTGAATACAGCACGGAGCTTAACACTGGCAACGAGGAAAGCTGCTGAACTTAATCACAATATTGGCACAAGAGTGAAACAAACAGAATAAACACTCATTAATAAATGGAGCTGGAAATAGGAAGGGTTTTAACTATTACAGGAGTAAAGTTATGGAAATATGTTTAGATTTAAGTCCACGTATCAGAAGAATCTCATTCCTAGAGATGCCCCCGCTGCATTTATCTGAGTTCTTTCATTCCTTTCTTTAAAATGAAAAAATGACTCATAGAAATGCTCTATTGACATGGTGTCAGTCCCACGAGCTTGCCATATTCTGCTGAGAAATAACTAGAGCTCCACGCTCATCCACCTCAGTGTTACTCTTAGATTTGCACATTTGCTCTCTTCTTTTTTTTTTCCCTTTACTTATATTCCTGCTCACAATATCTTTCAAAGATGAAATAAATTGCTATTCAAAAGGCAACACTACAATTCTATTTATACTCCCTGGTTCTTCACCAAAACTCAATACTACAATGTAGTTTCTAAAAGTGAAAGAATTTGCTATTTTTTTGTAAAATATGTTAATATAGAAAGGCTTTTGAAGGAGAAGGAACTTGAAAGACTCTCTAATGCTCTATTATTATCTAGTCCATGAAAAGGCTACCACAGCACCATACCTTGCTGACTGTGCATATGACTGCCTATTTTTATTTTTTTTTTTAACTTTAGGACATATAAGGAAAAATGAATTACACTATCAGTCATTTCACAAAATGGTTCTGGGGAAAGATTAAGCTTCACCTGTGCATTTCCCTGAAGCACAGTCATTTGTGTGCATGCATGAAGCAAAATGCACCTCTACAATAATGGGTCATTATATAGAACTGTGTTCCACTAAATAAATACTCGGCAAATGGGCAATTTTGCACCTTTGCTGTTTTGATTTTTTGTTTGAAGGATTATTTTAGTTACTTTTCTTCATATCTAGTGAGTTATCACTTGACTGAAGGACCTGGGAGCTCCTGCAGGTATTTCAGCTGGGAATTTTGAAACGGAGTCTGGTGTCTTGTCGTGATTTCTGGATCTGTTTCAGTGAGCACACAAGCAAAAACCAGGATCTGCAACCCCACTGGGTGCTCTTGGATTCCTTAGGGCTGTACCCCTCTGCTTGCTGGGCATCTCTAGGGCTAGAGGAATAAGAGGGGGATAGACCACAGGGATGGGAAGTGGTTTCAACCCTCACAGATATTGCCATGATATTCCCCTCTGCCTCTGTCAACAAACATAATATCTCTTACATCCTTTCATCACTGGGGTTTTTATTCTTTAATGAACCATATTTTTTTTTAAAAAAAATTGCACTCGCACACATGAACAGAGCTATCTGCTGATATTAATCAGACAAGATATTGCATATGCTCCGAGCCATGGAAACTCCTCCGTCTCCAAAGGCAGTTACAGAAGTTGTGATTGTTATTAAAGGAAAAGAAAGAAAAAAAGAAAAACAAGAACCTCAAACTGTCAAAGCTTCGGAAAGAGGTTTCTGAAGATTTCTGGAGGTCTCTGGGAGGCACTGGGGAACGCAGCTTCCGCAGGGTGCTCCTCAGAGGAAACACTCAGCTCTCCACCAAGCACTGTGCCACGCTCATGTGGCACTGAGTGGTACTGAGGCTACATAAACCAACATTCCATGGAATTTCAGCTGCTCTCCTGCTTCAAAACAAAACCTGCAAACATCTGCTTAGGAATCTTTTCCCCAGTCTTTTCTCAGAAGGTTTTAGTACAAGGCAGCTCTGGATGGATCCTCTTTAGATGCGTCAGAATCCAAGACGGAGAGAAGGTAGAGCCGTGCTCTGCAGGCAGTGCCCCCAGAGCCACATTTTGGGGCTCAGTGTGGGGCAGGGGAGGCATAAAATAACCCAGGGGAAAAAAAAATCATCCCTTTTCAATGCTTCTCATGTTTTAAGAAAACTACAGACTGCCAGAAATCAAAGCGTGAGAAACATCTGTGTTTTCTCATTTTTGTAGAACTGTTATTCTTTGAGTGCTGTCTGATGCATATCCCACGCTTTTTTTTTTTTTTACAGTTTGCACCTTTTTAATTAAAAGATATTTCTCCTATCATTTCCAAGTGCTGCTTAGTTTTTCTGCCACTGTAAGATTACTGAAGTTTAGATGAGGAAAAGCAGTAACCATGAGATTTTTGAGGTGAGTGGATGAACTAAACCACAAAAAGAGCCTGTAACATGGTATTACAGCAGGGAGAAGCATCAGACAGGTGTATCATACCCGAGAAGTCAGTGAAAGCAGGGAAGTGACAGGACAAATTAGGTTCTATAAATTAAAATGTAGAGAAACTCTTACCAAGCATCTTGAATGTCTCATGAAATAAGAGGTCACTGAAAGATTGTTCTCGCTTGTCTCAATAGGATCCCTTCAAACACAAACACCTGCCTGGTGCTGCAGGGATGATATATCCATTCCTCCATTGCAACTTCTACACTTTTGCTTTGCGTCTCTGTCAAACATTGAACACAGCGTCTTTACTCATTACCTTATAAATCTGCTGTAGCAACCTACGAGTCATGAAATTGTCAGCGAGTATTTATGGAATAGGTTTATTTTATCAGGGCTTTTTTCTTCCGCATCGTTGAGTGGTTGTAGACTGATACCGATTGAAATTCAGAAACATTTTCTGTAAATATATGTTTATCTTGCTGTTATTTAAATATATGAGACTGTACTATATGTGTGGCTCCTGATACTTACATGCAAATTTCTTTTAAAAAGATGACTAAGCCAATTTAAACTGAATGTAAAGAAAACAGTTCTTTGCTGCGACTTGCATGCCAAATTTCAGCCAGAAAGGAATACAGAACTCTTAGACTCAGAAACAGTATTTATAATGGAAATTTTGACAGCACCTTCAGTACAGCAGTGAAAATAACACCACCATAATGAAAAAGAAATGATGATAAACAGAATATATTATAAAGTAGGGTCTAACAAATTCATAGCCTTTAGTTTTGTCAGCAAGCTGGCGACAGGCAGTGAAATACAAAACAAGCCTTTGCTTTTAAATGAGAACAGCCTGAACAACAAAAGGGCTTCTGTAAAATAGATTAAGAAAATATAATACCACCCTTACTGAATAAAGTACTATTTTCATTAAGAACCTTAATTCACAAATTAGCACTAAGAGCACTTAGAATGGGTGAGGTGAAAAATGGGGCTATCTGTCATTTTGGTAGAATATTTTCTTCAAAAAGACACTCTTATTACATTTGCCAGGCAGATTTGCTAATGCCTTTTGTTTAAATATTCATCCGTGGGCTTTTGAGCCTGGCTCCTGTGAAGAGAGGCAGAGCCTGAGAGCTCCTGCGGAAGCGGCTCTGAGATGTGATCCTCGGTGCAGCGGGGGACAGGCACGGGGGACGTCCTGTTCTCCCTCCTGAGCCACCCTGGTGCTCTCACCCACCCACACGTGTGCCACAGGCTGCTCAGGAGCCTGGCTCTGCCACAATCTCCAAACCAACCCTGGGAAATATCCCTGTGGAATTACAGAATGTAGGTGACAGAGGAATAGGCCTTGAAGGCCAGAGTGACCTGTCTGGTCCGGAAGAACCCATGAAACACATCCTGGGTCACCAGGGCAGTGATAGGAGAGCGTTGTGGGTTTGTGACCTGCTGGAGCTGTCAGAGGTGACAAACACTGTTTGTTACCTTCAAAGGCATTGGTTACCTGTTCCCATAAAAGGTAACACTGTGACACAGAATGCTTGACTGGGACACCCTGGGGTGCAGAGTTATTTCCTGTTTGTGTGATGGTAGATAAGGAATTTTCACTGCATAATAAACGTCTTTGCATAGCAGCATCTTGTGAAGTCCGTGACCCTTCTCAATTACTGCACATCCCATTCCCATATTCCGTAACCACATCTCTGTTACGGCTTTCAAAGGTATCTGTGGAGGAAAGGTTCCAATGTTGGAATATTGTGGGATTGGGGATGGAGATCTCCTCTTGCCCAGTGCAACACCAAAATAACATCTCTGTGTGAAGGAGAGGTGGAAACGTTCCCATAGAAATAAGTGTGGCTTCTCATCAATTTTCATTTGCATCAATACCACTATAAGCTTGCATAGTGAGCCTGCCTGTGTAGTAATATGTTAAACATGGGATCAGGCATTCTTCTATTGAGGGGAAAACCTGTATTTAATGGAAATACAAATCTACAATAGAGTTTGGGGTTTGTAAATATGTGGAAGGTAAAAGATATAATCTAGGCACAGCTTTGTTCCTATATTTCATCCGCCAATGTAATGGAGTATTGGAAAAATAAAGCGTAAAACTGAGGATGTCCTCCCTCTCTCCTCGATATTGGAGGTTGAAACTGGGTGATCTTTAAGGTCCCTTCCAACCCAAGCCATTCTATTTCATGTGAAACAAATACTCCTGAGTCTGCAACGTATTTCATTTCCCTTCCAAGACAAATATCAAGGTTAAACCGCGAGGAATATGCATTGCTTCCTCTCGCTCCCAGAACCTCACTACAAAACATTGCCATTTGTTGGCTAATAGGAGCTGAGTTCTTTAAAGTGAAGAAATAGGTATATAATTTTGTAAATATAAAGTGAGAAATTTTGTTGATTTTACTCTATTTTTAATTTTACTTCACTCTTCACTTCATCACTGTCTATCTTCTATGTCAATTTATGTAATGCCTCTCTCTGGCATGTTGGCAATATATTTAGCAATCAGGGAAGCCATCTTTAACCTCTCTATTAATTTGTCCCTGAGCAGAGTCCTCTTCACGCTCCCAGCTGTGTCCATGGGCTTGTCTGAATTTCATGCATGATCCATACTATGTGAATATCTCGGCACTTGTCCCTCAGCCTGCAAGTCCTCGTAACCTTGGCAAGGTGTTCCTAGCGCTCCGAAGTGCTGCATCATCTGTCCTGTCCATGGATTTAAATTAAACCATCTGCATTGCTATTCTTGGCCAAGACACGACAGCGCCGAGGACGAGGCCTGAGGGCAGCGATGCTGGGCCAAGGTCACCTCCAGACTCCTGGGGACCACAGCTGGCCAGGGGACAGTGATGAGCCCCTGCCCTCAGCTTCAACCCCTCTTCCTGTGACATTGGGACCAGCTTGGGCAAAGCAGTGACCTCTGCAGAGATCTTGCAACAAATGAGGTGATAAAACAGCAAAAACTGGGCTTTTAAATATCATGTTATGTGCTAACCCACTCAGCAGCTGACAAATGCAACTTCCCTTCATTGCGGTATGCCTGGGGAACAACAGGCTCTTCTCCTTTTGGCTGCTGATGATTTCCTTTGGCATTAACCACATTAGCCACACTTTATGTTCCATCTCTAATATTCTATTAACTTGTAACACTTTCTGGCCTCAGATGACCTAACCTGGATCCACTCTTCATTTGAGTTGGAAGCTCTCTTTGGGAGCACTGTGGGTGACACCATCAGTTAATCAGCTTTCCTGATAAAATCTTGCAGATATTTTCCACCCAGCACGTCTAGTGTGCATAGGTTTTATAAATATCAAAACAGTCAGAAATTAACCCAGACTTTTTTCATCATGAATTTCAGCCTGTGCAGCCCTCTCCTCTTTGACATTATGAGTACATGCCTGTTTTGAGAAGAATATTGTTCTTAATCCCCTGTCTTGCTCATACTACTCCTCCTGCTTTCTCTGCTGTGTCAAACATAAACTTCTTGTTTCCTCCTCCGAAGCCATGTTGTCTCCCCACCTCCGACCAGATCGTACCGCTGAACTCCATTTTTAAAGGATTCATTTTTCAAGTTGGCACTTTGATGCTTTCTCCCATACTATCACTCCCTCTTCTCAGGAGCTTCCCATAAACATGAGATAAAATAACTACTCCTCCTCCAGAACGTCCCTCAAACCTCTCTTTTTGTGAAGTGACTGTTTTTCATTGGCTGTGGCCACGCTGAGATGTACTACACACCGTGTTAATCAATATTATCTCATTGCTTCCTCGTATTCACCATCCTTTTTTATTTATTTCTACATTCTTGCCCGTCTTACTTTGAGATTAGAAAATCATCTTTATGTCTTGCATGTTCACCTTATTTAGATAGCTGCCCACCCCTATGATGAGGTCTCATAGGCAATATAGTGACACTAAAAATAAAGAGTTATAGCCTTATAAAGACGTCTGTGAATCGGAAGCACTCTCCTAAAGGGAGCAGAGTGGAAATTTACTGGTGAACATTAAATCTCAACTGTTCTCTGATTTTAAAAAGATGGTGCACCCGGACTCGGATGGAGATGTACTGGTGAGCAGCATGTGGTTTTTCATTAAGTATAGAGATATACTCTGAGTTATAGCCATGACTTGACTCGTGTTTTATAGGAGAAAAGCACGGACCCTCGATAGGATTCATCTCCAGGTAAATATTCCTGTCTCCGGGAGCCCAGCATTTCTCCCAATGAGGGGTCATACTTTAGTGCTTATTTCTGGAAGCAGACAAGGAAGCGAATTCCCAAAATGCTTTTCTTCCCTCTTCTCCAGGACAAATGTTTCCTGGTTGAATACTGCATGTAATGCAGCATATGTACTTGAATATGGAAGAGCAAGTAATACAAGGCTCCCCACCTTTTACCAGTCACTGTCTGCAACCATTAGGATGAAAAATTGTAGTTGTTTTCCCATCTTACACTGCTCTGCATAATAACTAATACAGGATGGGCATGGCAGGAGACACAGGATGCATCACTGCAATACATTTTGGAGACAAAACTTTACCCTGTGTTATTGACTAAAATGCCCCTGTTAAATTGGTGATGATACCACCTCCTTTTTATCTTAAGGACAAAAAAGCAGTAAGCTCGGGTATTTTTTAATACTTCCCTACATGCAGAGATGATGGAATGCCAAAGAAAATCATGCAAACAAAACCTTCATCAGTCAGTCCTGGAGGCCAGCCAGGGACTGGATAATTTGGACAAGACCACGATGGGCTGGATGAAGGAGTGGGAACGAGGTACTGCTTCCAGGCTTTGTAAAACGGTTGTAGACAATCTGTCCCTTTTTAAAATGACCTTTTTTTTTCCTTTCAGACTGAAAACACAACCTAATGTTTTTTGCCTAGCTCATTGGGAAACAAAGTCTTGAGAAGAAGAATGAGAAAAGCCATGTTTTGCTGTAATGCTGCTATGGTATTGAGCCATAATATTGTGGCACAAAAAATACACCACTTAAGAATCCGCTTTTTAAGAGCTGCCAGGATTTTTAACCTCGCCTCAAAATGCATGAGAGACCTCTTAAATGTATTGCCTTAGCACAGTGCAAATCTATTCATTTAGCAGTTGTATCAGACATATTTCTTTGTCAGCCACCCATTTAAGACGGGATCATCTTAAAAGGCACTGACATAAATTGTTGCGCAGAGGATCGATCAGTTTAAAAGGTTTTTCCTTTTAACAGATCAGATATCTATTATATCTCACCATTTGGCATATGGAATTTCCATTGGATAATTTCAGCGTTTAATCACTTCTTTAAGCACATATTCATTTTAAAAAGATTTCCCCCAGATTCCATGATCATGGCTTACTGAAATGAGTTTTACACTCGCGTGTTGTATCGGACAGATGTGACCAAATGGTCAGAACATTCTTCCTAAGTTTAATTAGCTGGGAGAGGCTTTTGGTGCAAAGGCAGGGGTTATTCAGCTGAGGCAAGGAAAAGCACTTTTACAAGGCAGGTCACAAATTACCAAGATTTTGCTAATTATTCCTGAGCACACAGGTGAGCATTACCCACCTCCAGCAGCCATTACCCACCTCCAGCAGGGCAGTTAGTTGGATCCCACCCTCCCCATGTGAATCACGGAATTAATTTCTATGGGTGTGCACATGAACTGTTGCTCTTTAATGCTCTGAAAATCACAGTTTTTGACAGATAGGTAATTGTTATTGTTTCCTGAAATTAGTTCATAAGAAAGATGCTGGAAAGAGCAATCTGGTAAATAACTTTAATTGAATTCTAAGGGCAAAATTCTGCCAATCATTATTCCCATTGGGAAAAGCCTTTCTCCACAATCAGCCCGTTGATCTGGCTGAGATCACTGCTGAGGTGCGCATCAGGTGCCACACAAGGAAAGGCAGAGCAGAACTTCCCCTGAGCACTGAAACATGGCACCAACGTTCCCTTCTTGGGGTGTTTCCATCCTGCTCAGCCTGAGGGGCTGCATCCCTTACCCCAGGCCACCAGTGCTCACTCTGCAGGGATATCAGGGAGGTTGATGTGGCAGCGCTGAGCATCCATAGCAGTCAGTTTGTTCCCTTCCCCTTTGAGGAGAGCCTGGAGACCAGAGCAAGATCTCTCAGCCAGTGGCCACGATCCATTCCTTCTCTGGAAGATGAGCATCCAACTCCCAAACAGTCACCCAGCCTTAATTTCAGCTCAGATATTATAAATACTGGGCAAGGGAAGCATAAATTTTCAGCAGTAGACTTCATTTATTCAGTTTCTTCTGTATGAATCCCAAGTATTTATTTTTTCTCCTTGACCTGATAAAAGAATTATTTGACAGCTCCACAAACTTCAGACTCGCTGAGAATTAAACAAACTAACTGCGGCAGAACTATGATCTCATCAGCCTCCCACACATTTACTTTTGTGTTGTACTCATTTATATTGCATGCCTAATTAGTCAGGGGACATGACAATTACAAAATTAAACTACCAATAGATTTTCTTGTGTTCTTAAAGCTTTGGAAAAAAAGAAACAGAATCAAAAAGAAAGGATTATGAATCAGAAACTTGCTGGAAATTGTATAACCACAGTCATTCCTATTTAGAAATCATTCAGCTATCTTTTCAAGCCCACCAATGAATTTTTAGCCTAAGTTTCACAGCAAACCTAGATTTATACCACTGCCGAGGGATTTTTTATTATTTATAGTTTGTTTTCTTGTGAAAGACATATATAGAAATTTTTAAAAAAGCATTTCCATCTTTATTCCTTTTTTTTTAGCATGCTTCCATAATCTGAACAGGAACGAGAAGATGTCACATTTTAGATGAGTTAGACAGATTCATGGAGTTTTAAAGGCAAGAATATCTCCATATGAATGGAATTTCAAACCCAAACTCAGACATTATGCTGTAATTCCCTCTGAAGATTCTCTTTCACATATTACACCTTTAAGAGCAACCTGAACTGACTCCATGTTTCTAAAATTAGACCATTTTTATTATTCCAATGGCTATGTGCAGAGGAGCTGTGCACTCCACGTACAATGCAGTGATGTTCTCATTCCCCTGAACCTCTTTTCTCTGCCAGGACTGTGCTCTGCTTCGAGCTCCTGGGTGCCTGATACAAACTCCTTTTTAATGTTTGTTGATGGCATTTGGCACAAATGTCTGCTGGGGACAAATCTGTGTAACTCAATGAAGATTCATTTTCTAAAGCCACTGACCTCCCAAGTGACAGAAGGGACACTTGTGCCTAAAATTATTGTTTTCTCCATCCTTGAAGATTCCTCTTTGTATCTCTGACCTTTTTCAGGTTTTGTGCATACAATTGTGTATGTACCAAATCCATCTGGAGAGTGGGAAGGAACGGGACTCTTTTTGTGCTTTTGTTGTATTTTCTGGATTCTCAGCACAGCCCTGCAGATGTCCTTCATAGGAGATCTCTCTAAGAATCAATGAGTTTATTTTAGATTCCTGTGTTATATTCTGTTCTCCTCGTAGTCAGGACAACACTAACTGCAGTTTGAACTATAAAAGGGCAGTAGAAGTCTTCCAAGTTTTTCTCAGGTATTCCTGGACCCCCTAGGCAGGCAGGGAGAGAGGCATCCTGAAAAATCCTCTACAGGGGATTCTTCATAACTCCAGAAAATCCAGATGTCAGAAGTCACAGAGAGCAAATACATTTGTTCTGCATGGGTCAGACAATCTGTGCACTAAAACTGATAACAAATAGCCATTTTTGTGTGCTCTTCATCCAGAAAGAGTGGATGAATTGGCAGCCAGCCCACCCACAAAACGATCTGCTTTGCACTCCTTCAGTGGACACATTTTTCCTCTCCCTGCAGATTTCCAGCTTCCCTCCTGCTGGATTTTCATGGAATTGGTAGAAGCCTCTGTTTCAATTGTGTTCCCAGTGGCTCTTGGGAGGCACTGGCGAGGGAATTTTGCTGTTTCTGGGTCTGGGTGTCTCTCCAGGAGCCCCCGAGGTAGGAGCACACTCTTTGAGCTCAGGGTGACTGTTAATAATACATTATGGACTGTGTATACCTGACATGAGATCTGTCAGTGTGTCTGGCTCTTCAGCAACTGTTCTAGCCATGGGCACAGAAAACAACCTGCTGAAATATTTTCCAAACATTCTCCTTCCGGTTTTCTATTGGAGTACCACTCAGAAAAAAATTAGAAAGAACTGCAAGCAATCTATCAGGGAAACTGAACAAATGCAGTTGAAGGAAAGAAATCTGTGTTTGGGGACATTTGTATCAGACTATTGGGGCTTTAGTTATGTGCCCAGGCAGAGCACATGCCCTAATAAAGCAGATAAAGCAGTGAGATTTTGAATTAGTTCCTTCAGGTTACCACTTTTATTGGCAGGTGCAATGAGTTATGTGGCACTTGTTATGTACTAATGATGAACAGCACTTTCATGCACATAAACAAGGGGATTTTACAAACAGATGTGTGGCACACATTGGGAATTTAGAATATTGCATTAAAGTTCCATCTCTAACAACACCAAACCTACGTTGTAGGACACTTTAAAAAAAAGAAAAAAAAAAGAGGATTAGTAGGATGTCCTACAGCCCCTCTGTGAAGAAGCCAAAAGCCTGTAATAGCTCCTAATCACAAAGAAGAAGAATCTCTTGAATAATCAGATGAGATTTGTGCCTACTTAGTATTTCAGAATTGTTTCTAACTTGGGGAAAGCACCAAGAGCCCCTCAGGAAAAGCTGGCATACTGTAATGCAAAGGCAGCATAAAGATTAATACAAGTTTTAAAATATATATAAGAACAAATTATATAGCCAGCAGAAGAAGAATTCAAACATTTCCTGTATTATGCTTGAAGGCATTCAAGCTGCCAGCCAATAGGGATAATGAGAAACTTCCCATTTTGCTGTAACATTGTTGTGCTGTATAGGGTTTTTCTCTGAAGCATCTGGTACAGGTTACTGTCAGAACCCTACTTTGAGCATCGCCCCAGCTTAACATAAGGATTTCTGTGCTCCTGAAACTGGGACATTTTAATTATCTTCCAACATTACAGAGCTGTGCTACCCAACCCACTTTAATCTGCAATAATAACAGAACAGAATCATAAGCCAAGAGACTGTTTACAAGTTGACACAAATGACCCAATCTTTGCGAAGAGCCATGGTGGAAAAAGTGTGAAAAATGCACTTCACAGAAGCATCCTTGGCAGAAGACGTGAATTCAGTGAAAAGGTTTAAAACATTTCAACGAAAGCCTGAATTGGATGACAGAGCTGCAAGAAGTTTATCTTGTACCAAAAGAGGGAACAGAAAAGATCTCAGAAAAATATAGTGCATATCTGCTGTATTACCAAACAGACTTTAAAATAGCAAGCAGAATAAACAGACAAATGGCTAGAAAATGCCTAAACACAGCAAACTAACCTCTGCAGGATTGCTCACGGCTTTATTCCCTCCTATAAGACCTGAGATTTGAATGTATATCAATATTTTCCTAGCAGTTGTACAGGTCCATTAGCCAGATGCCATTCTTCATAACAAAACCATTACAAATATACGGCCTCAAAGTGCTTCTGGCCTGAGTCCAGCAGATCCCAGCGCTCAGCAAGCTGTTTCAACACTGGGAAAAGAGAAAGAAAGGAAGAAGAAAAATCTCTTTTCGAGCGTGTTGTATCCCCAAATTTAATAATGAGTAGTGGGGCAGATCAGGCAGGTTTCTGCTTTGTCCAGAAGTTATGGGTGAAACCTGGGAGAGGTTGAATGAAGTCTGAGTGCGTTCGGGCTGCAGAACAAGAGGAGATCATGATGTTGCCCTCAATGCTGCTGCCCTGGGAAAGAGAAGTGAGGTTTGAAATCCCATAGTCTGAGAGGAAATGCCCTGCAAGGTTGCAAACTAGAAGACAAATAGGAATCATTATTTTATAAAGTTTCCTTGATAATATATTTTTTTATTTTATCAAAGTAAGAGAAGTGAGAGCAATTGTTGTCATGTCACCCTGAAGTAAACTGTGCTTACCAGGGCTTAAAGCAGAGCCAACACGGTTCACCAATACTTTGTCTCTGAAAATCGACCTTTCCCAGCAAATAAAGGGTGTGAAAACCTTCTGCTGCTTTAAAAGACATCTGACAACCAGACCCAGCTAGGAAAAATACTCATTTTTACATTTTAGCCTTCAGATGTTAACATTCTAGCATAAGCATAGTGGCATTCTAATTGTGAATTTATTAAAGTAAAATATATTTTTATAGGCTTCGTTTGGTTGGTTGTTTTTTTTTTTCCTCACTAAACAAGGTACAATATGGAATCAAGCAGTTCCAGTAACGTTAATGGGATCATGAATAATTGGCTGATCAACAGTTGGGATTTTCCCCACGCTGGGGGTGTCAGATGCAGTATGGATTAAGGCAGAGAAGAGACAGGAAGATGCAAAGGTACTTGACAGTACATATACACCCTGTAATACAAGGATAAACAGATGCAAACAAGCAATTACATATGTGAGAAGATTAAAAATCACACACCCCTACACTCGGTGCCAGAAAAATAAGCATTACAAAAATTTATAACTTCAGGGAAAGGTCTTGCCCTGCAAATAGCTTGAAAACTCCCCAAATAATATCTATTTCCCTGCCCCTATGTTTGTTCTCCCTCCCCTCAGGAAAGCTGAAAAAAGACCTCTGCACATACAGAAATAAAACAAACCACAAAACTGAATAGAACAGATGAACAAAATAACTGGAGGGATTGAAATTTATCTTCCATAGTTCGAGCAAAGCACAGGCTCCATGATTCAGCTCGGCAACAAAAGGGAGGCACCAGGGAGGGCTTGGCAAGCTCCACCCAAGGCAAGGGCACTTCAGCCAGAGGCCTCAGAGGGACGAGAGAGCCCACAAAAGGTGGGAAGGGAACAAATCTGTGAGCCTGTGGTAAACGAGAATTTGCACACATGGGTGACAAGAAACCCAGTGAATAAACAAATTGCATCTAAACCCCACAAAAGCCCTCGGCCCTGCAGAAGTTCTGGAGCAATTTGTAGTTGGAAAATCATTTGGAGAGCAGGGGAGATCCAGGGCCAAGGCACTTCTCCTGGAGTGAGTGGCTTTGAGCCTGCAAACACTGCATCAGAGTGGCTTTATGGGGCTGTCAGTCAGGTCACTGATGCATTGGATCATATCAGGGCTGAGCTTAATGAGATCTGAGCTCAATCTCATCTCCTGAAGCCCCTTCTCTGACCCAAACCCTGTGGTACTGGACTTTATGCAATGCAGACCTGTCCTTCTCAAAGCTGCCCTCCAGCAAACTCAGAAGAGCAGCAAATATTGAAATGAGGTGTCCTGGCATAAAGGCTCCAAACTGCTGAGCACCAAATCCTCATCACTGCTGGGATAAAAGTGTCAGGGTTTCAGAGAGAACCTGTTTTGAGTGTCTGAAATGTCAGGTTTGGGTTATCACAGCGAGGCTCTAATGTATTAGGCAGCGAGGAAAATGATGGGTATTCATTTCAAGTTCATGATTTTTCAATTTTTAATTTGGTTTTAAAGATTTCTCATCAGCAGCATATTTCCTAATTTTTCCACTGTCTGAACCTGTCAGACAGCTCTGAACCAAAGCCAGACCACATACACTGCCTCAAATTAATGAGAAAGGTAAAATGAGAAAGTTCCATCTCCAGTTCACCAAATAACAAAGCTGTGCTGCAATTTCACCCAGCACACAAACAGAACCCAGGCAAGGTGAAGCAGTTCTGCGAAGCACCTATTTTACAATAGAGTACAACTTTCAAGAAACATTTCAAATTTAGTAAAAAAAAAAATAAAATACAATGCTTTGGGGCCCTTGTCCCCTGCTCCATTGTGGCACTGGGGACACTGGGAAATTGTATTTGTGACTGTAAATTCAGGCACGGTGACTCAGCCATGCTGTACCAATTGAGAGAGCCCCAAGGCCAGCTCGAGATAAGGCTCGGTTCAAGAGAGGTTTCTGTTTTCCCTTAGAAACTCGTGAGAACACGATGCTTGGATCGAGACACTCATCTGGAGAAACAGCTCTTGCTTTTCAAATCTGCAAGAGTTATTTGGGTAGCGTGTGCTCTCTGGTCCTTCATATTTAATGGCCATAATGCCTCCATTGTACGGTTGTCATTAAACATAACACTGCCCTCTAACCTTTGGATTACCACTAGAAACTGCCATGAGCAATTTATATGCCAGTCTTGATTCCCAGAACAAACTCAGGCAAAAGCATCTCCCTTTAAAATGTTCAAATATGCTTTGTATCAAAGGAAAAAAAGAAATATATTTGTGAAGTACTTACCATCGATTACAAACATCTGTGGCAAAATTAAGTAGTGGAGGGCTCTTTTATATCCAGAAACTTTAAAGAATTGCCAAAAGTTGAAATCTGTCAGATATTTTAAGTGGGTTTATAGCAGAGTACTGTATCTTTGGCTTTAGCATCTCATATGTACAAAGCTAAACTGACAGAATTAAAGCTATTCATGCTGGAAAATCCCACAGCGCAGTTATCAGGCTCCAGGAATAATATGCATAAATGAAAGAAGCCTTATGATCGGGAGGGAATTACAGAAAAAAAGGTTGAGGAAAAACTCATTAAAGGGCTGATCCTCACTGTCGGTGGGTTATTAGGAAATGTGGGTCCTGTGCACCTTTCCAGACCAGAGCATAAGGCATGAGGTGTTACAGGTGCCTTTTGCAATCAGAGAAGGGTGTTCTCTATCTCACTATTGTGCATGAACCTTTTGCTTTATGCAGGATTTTGACAGTGGGAAGTGTTATGCATTATTTTAAATAATTACCCTGATTTTTGAGCCCTCAAAACTGCTTTTGTACTGCTTGCAAAGGGTTTTGTCTTGTTTTTAGTGTTTCTCCTCCCACCCATCCACTAAACCACTTTAAATCCATTTAGTCTGAAGAACAATACAGCAATATCTTCTTCTGTTTGTATGACCAAGAAGGGCTCTCCTGAGCATTTTGAGCTCTTGTAGAGGCTGCACATCACATTCAGCACCAGGAGGACTGAGATGGACACTGATGCATGTACATTAAATATTGTGCTCTGCTTGCAGGATCCCTTTCAAATTAGGGGACCATGAGCTGGTCCCCACGGGCCCAGGCTTTGAGACAGCATTGCATATGGGCACAGGAAAAAAGCAGTTTGAAGAGCCAAAATGCCACTGTGCTCTGCATATTTTATGTGCTTTAATTGTATTTTATTGATTTGAGTCCATTATAGCCTGGTTTGTTACTCTAATAAATTACATTGTTCTTTGAAACAATGATGGCTTAAGATTGAAATATTATATTAAAACTTATATCTGACTGGCAGGCTTCAAATGTGATATTTACCACTGGCTGTGGAGAAAGTCATCCTTGAAAGGCTTTCACTCTGTAAATACAACCTCCAAGTCAGAATGAAGTTTAAAAATGATCCCCAAGCATTGGTTGAGAGTGGGAGGAGAACAGCAGAGGGAACAGCCGAGTTTCAGGCTGAGATTTGCAAACAGGTCATGCAAGCAAAAGAAAAGAAATAACTTTTCATTTACATCTGAGGAACAGAAAAGTTTTAGCTTTTTAACTCCAAATAATGCTTTACCATAATAACTGTTCCCTAATGCTAATGTAATGCCTTTCTGTTTATATTTTAAGTTGAGGCTTTGGAAGATTTAATTAGTGAAAGAAAAACAACTTTCCAAAAACATATCTGTATTAAGCATTTAATCATTAATTGATTGTATGCTTTATGTGGCAATTGATATGAAATCTGAAGCTAGAAGAGTTCAGCATATAAAGATGAATGATTTTTATGACTGGGCTTGATTTTTTTTAAAAGCACAACAGAAGAGAACAATTTTCAAAGTAAATACCAAGCCCAGACTGAGAAGGTAGGGTTTTTTAAAGAAAGAAACCTGCTAGGCACCATACATTTCACATATCTTGTGCGTTCTTCTGGAAGTACAAAGTTTTTTTTAGGTGAAGTAAAAGGGAAATGGGGCATTGTTGGAATGGAAAACTGTAAACAGGAGCTCAGAGTAGATTAAAAAAAGAAATTTTGTGACAACACACACATTTAAAAGATGAAGGTGAGTCATCACCAGGAGATGAATACCTTACTTTTTAAACCCTCTGGGAGTCGTCTTTGATGAGCAGCAGCACAGGCACTGCAGGTAGGTGCATTTTGACAGGCAAAGAGCTGCACTGCACTAATTCACTCTGTCAGAAATTCCCACCACAGCACAGAGGTGATAATGTGGGATTAACTCCTGGGGTGCAGCGAGTCTGGTGGTGGGACCCTGCACAAGAGCAAGCTGCCACTGAATAAGGAAATTCTGTCTTTACAGCCCAGATAAACTACTGAACACTGTCCTCAGACATGCAGGATTTTAAACTTCATGTAAACTTATTCATAAAACAATGAACCTGATTTAAAATATTCATAGACAGCTTTTAAAAATACCATGAAGAGATGTAAGTAACAGAAACGGAATTCCGGCCATTGTTCCAACCTGGTTATACTTTGGTTCCTTTTATTTTTATATATATATATATATATATATAGTGACTACTTTATTGATTACTTATGTTACCTTCTGGTGAGTCTGACAAGCACAAGTATCACCTGGCAGCAGTGTAAAAGCAGCTCCACGTGGGTTACTTGCTCCAGCTTTGGGCTGCAGCAGGACTGAGGCAGAGGAGCCCCCCATGCAGACAGGAGGAGCTGATTCCCAGCCCCTCCCAGCCCCTCTCCCCATCCAGAGAGCCCAGGACTGTGCCACTGCTGGAGGCACCACTGGGACTGACATTACAGGATTGGCCATTCATCATCTCTGACACCGGGGCTATTTCACAAAGTACTGTTTTGGCACATTCAGCAATAATCAGATCAAAGTTGGGGCTGCGCTTTGCTTCCCGGGGAGGTCATGCAGACCATAATAATGCAGCACGGGCTTTTCCTCTATTGCAATGCTGCCTAGGCCTTCGATACTTATCCTGGTATTCCTCTGAAACCTTCCAGGGTCGGGTGTCAGGGCCGTGTGCCTTTAGACAGCCTGCATGCAGAGGGCAGGCAAAAAACAGAGAAAAAATCAGGAGCAAAGCAGAAAAAACCAAGAAGAAAATTTTTAAAAGTCACGTGGAAAAAAGTAGGATTCTTATACCAAAAAAAAATGTATTTTAATATATTCAGAAGAATTCATGAGCAAAGTCAATGTTGACTTGTAAGAATCTCAGACTTATAGATCAATATGCAAACTGCCATTATGCATTCAAAACAACATATTCTGTTTCATTTATGAAGGCACATGTCACAGTCACAGGGACAGACACTACAAAACGGTCTGATTTACACCAAGCAGAACACACACACCCCAAATTATAAATAAAAACCAGAATGTTTGCCATGCAATCAGCAGGCCTGTCTGTACACCTTTCATACTAATAGCAAAATTATGCTTCCAGTAGGCATAAGATTGGCTCATAATGGCCTAATCCCACTGATGTTCCTTACCTTGGCACAGTCTGACGTCAGCCCCATGAATAATTCCACGGGTGTCAGGAAAGATGCAGCTGTTAAAATGCTAAGCCAGGCCTGATCATTACATTAGCCTGAAAACAGTGACTTAAAAATGTGAGTTCTCAGAACTGACGTCTGATGTTAAACCTTGCGGATGAATTTTCTCAAGATCTTCTCCACCAAAACTTAAAATTAGCATTTTTTTCTTTTTCCCCTTTTCCCTTCTCGTTCTTTTCCCTTTTGAAAAGCTCAGTTTCCATCAGCAGCCATAGCTCACACAGGAGGTTTAAGGGGAATATCAGCTGAGACAGGAGTTACGATAAACAGGCAGGAATCAGCAACGTGGAGTTTTCATGAGATCTCCAGTGCTGTCGTAAGGAGATACAAACCATTCAGTGCCACAGAAATGACAACATTTTATCTTTTCATAGTGGTGCAAAGTGAACTTGGAGCTCAGGAAGCCTCACCTGCGTAATTACATAATGTCCTGAGCACAAAGAACACGCACTTGACAAGCAAAGCAGCAGAATCCAGATGGTTCCAGTCCTTGCATGTGCACAGGGCTTCAACGTGCATCATAAACAGAACACCTAAAACCACAGTTCCTTACAGCTACTGCTGCCTGCTTCAGGGGATATAAATATATAAATATATATATATATATGCGTATTAGGAAAAGCATTAGGACTTTGACCTGCTGGCAGCATGCACAGAAAATAAAGGATCAAACAGCTCTCTCAACATTCAAACACCAGTTTTCCTCACACCAAGGTAACAGCAACATAAAAACCGCTGGATGTTATTTATATTTTTACCTTCCTTATCATGATGATGAAAACAAGACGATAAAATAGTTCCAGAAAAAAAAAAACCTTGAGAAATATCCTCATACATTCTATTTTTACTGGGGATTAGGCACTGAACATTTCATCATCACTGCCCTTGATTTCTTACAAGCAAAGCTCTCCTGTGAGTTAAAGTGCCAACAAAACCCAAAAACTATGCTCACTTTCACTGCTCTCAGATTTTGTCAAGGAGCTTTTTACCCTACAGACATAAAACTATGGTTTAATATTTTAACCACAACCAAAATAGTCCTTTTTCTGACACACAAAGCCTCCCTGGGAAACACAGAGTGGCAGCTGATAATGAGGATAATTCCGTGTTTTAGACACTAACAGTGCTGAGAGAGTGTTGCAAAGGTGCAGGTGTTACTCAGTGCCAAGCAGAGCTGGAGAAGGAGGAAAGGCTGAGGATGAGGATGAGGAAGGAGGAGGTGATGCAGGAATGCAGATGAAAAACCCTCCTCCAATATGCATGGTCCTCCAGGACCCTACAGACAAAAAAAGAAAAAACGTAGTAATTTTGGTTTAAGAAAATCACTGCCAAAATTCCACATATCAATACAGGACAATTTGAGATCCGAGTGAAACTGAGCATGATTTAGCTTCCCAATTAGAAAAAAATGTCAGAATCATGATTCTGCTTGGAGAAAAACGTGAAGTTGGAAACTGTGGAGTTATGACCAATAAAACAATGTCTGTAGTATATCTCAGTCATTAACTAAAAACCAATCTCATCCCTAAAAAGGTGCTTCTTGCCCATTTCTGGTGTCAGGAAGCAATCTGCTCTCTTGGTCCCTGGCTCCTCTTCTTCAGCAATCAAAGGTGTGCCTGCACCCATCTGTTCATGACACTTAAGAGCCTCTGTTGCTTTGACAAAATTAAAGGTTTTTAATTGTTTCTTGTTATTTGTTTGTTTGGGGTTTTTTTCCATTTTTACCATTTCAGTGCAAAATTTGAGGATAATTATCCTCAGATGCAAGAGAGGTGAAATTCAAACCTCTTCTCATGTTTTAGAATTGTACTCCTAGGTGTGGACTGTGGGATCACAGCTGATGTGTGGCCACCTGAAAGTACTTTACACATTAAATGTTCACTGATCAAATTTGGCAGGGATTAGATTTCCAGTTGAAGTTACACATCCCAGAGCTTGCTAGAACCACATAAAACAAAATCTAACTAAATTGATTCAGGTATTATGTAAAAATCCTCGGAAATACTAAAGCCCTCCTGAAGTACTAAAAAATGTACTATGTAAATTTCCCTCTAAAGCGAGGGAGATAACATTTTTCCTCTGTCTTTACTTACAAGAACAACCCAGAGCAAGCCCCAGGTTTTCACTTTTGAAAGTGAGCCCATATCTTGAATGGAAACTCTGAGGAAAATGTTAATTAACACTTAAGAAGACAAGGAGCCCCTTTTACGCAAATTCTCTTTCTTCCCAGTAGCTATTAAGCAAGGCAAAGGAAAGCTTTTGGAACATAAAGGATGCAAAGCCCATCACTTTCATTACAAGCTTCCTTGGAACGAAAATGAAAGCTTTATGTCTGATGAGCACCAGCAGCTTCCATTTCTGTGGGGTGTAATTTAACTCTCATGTCAAACAAACAAAAAAGAGGAGTTTTGGCATAAAATTCTCCAATAATTTACTGCAACACTCTTGTCAATTACTCAGGAGGTACCTGAGAACCAGTGACTTTGCTGAAACTGGAAGCAATTAGTACATGTATTTAATAGCAATGATGGAGCTTCATTTGGATGAAATGTCAATGCTTTGGTCAAGGATTGCTGTGTACAAGATGGAATTTTAGAGACAGATTCGCTGCCTCACACATTTGCCCAGATTTACCAGCAAAATCGCATCTATAGCCTGGAATTACGCTGTTTTACCCATGATATTAAACTCCCAAAAACTAGAATATAATTTGTCATTTCTTGCCCTTACACTAATTGAACTGACACAGCTCTATTAAAATGAGTCAAATCTAATAACAGCGTTTCAATGGATGGGAAAGATATCTGCTTGTTTTCCCTAAAAGACAAGAAGGGGGCAAAAAGATATTTTTGGGTTGGCTAAGCATCTATTCCCAACACATAATAAGGTTGTTATCAACCAGAAAAGCCTATTAAGTTAGAAAATGAATACTGAAAGCTTTCTAATTAAACACTTTCCACTTACATGATACTGAAAAAATCGAGTGGGAGATGCTGGTCCTGATACTGTGTTAGTCATTGTATCACTCATATCATGATGTTGTAATCAGCTCTCGGGATGAATGGCCCAGGTGCTCAAGCTGTGCTGCGATTTGTAATTGGAAACATCTTTGGATAATAGCTGTCTCATGAGTTGTTTTCTCCTCTTGTCATATTTTTTTAATGTGATGTGACTTATAATTGAGTTTTCTATTAACTGTCATGCAGCCATGTTTTTGAGAACTTGAAGTCTGCTCCTGCCAAGCTGCTCTGGGCAGACTCATCCCAGGCTGGAGAGGGATGTGGGCATGGGGCAGCAAGGGTCCTGTCCCTCTGAGGCAGCAGGAGGGATCAGGGCTGCAGGACTTCCTTCTTTGGGGCAGGATTGTCATTTTGATGCCGACCCACAAGGATATATCCAAAGTATATCCTGATATTGATATTAAATTATTCAAATAGGGACAAAGCCAAACCAACAGCAGCATTTCCCTTCTTCCAACAGACACCACCCGTCACTCCTCACCAAAATGTTACACAGCACACAACTCCATAAGGTCTCTTTACTCCCAATATTTCAACATGTTATTATCAAGAAGAATAACTTTTGCCACACCTTCAAATAAGTTCATAATTCTACATACCTGGTTGGTTAAAAGTGTAGTAATGACTTTTGTTGTTTAGGAGACTTCCAAAAAAGGGGGAGGATTTGGTAGCCAGCCTGATCTGAAAGAAGCTTGAGAAAGAGAAATTCAGCTTGGTCTGAGTGGAAAGTTAAAATCATATCAGCTCAGCTACATTAAAACCACTGGTATGCTATAGATTACAAGCAGAAGCCCACAGTATTCAAATTTATAGAATTCATTGCTTTAATATTTTAATTAGGTATTTCAGATCTGCCACACACTGTTCATCGGCTTTACCAAGACACAGCACAAGCCTATGCAACCAATAATCTGGAAACACAGAAATCATGATTATCTTTAATGTTCTCAAGTGCAAAGTGTTTCTAATATATATTTTTCTATGTAGTCCGGTCGAAAGGTTTTAAATCATACAATAAGTGTATAGCAGCAACAGCAGGGACATGAGAGCTCTGGATGCAGTACTCTCACTGAGGTGAAGCAAATTAAAAAGTTGGATATAAATATATGGTTCCTCAATTAAATGTATGAAGGATGGTTAATTTTAAAGGGCTGAATGCAGTGTACAAAAACATCCCTGCTCGGGGAGCACATGAAGCCTGCACACAGCAGACCAAACCTCCTGCAGCACTGGCCTCTAAGGAAAGCCTGGTTTAGAGAATTTCCATTTATTAAGGTTTTTCCAATTCCCTTTCTGGGGAAGATCATTTTTCTCTTGTAGGAACTGCCTGCACTCAGGGGCTGTTTATCCTCTTGGCTTTCCCCAGTGGGCAGTGGTAATTCCCCAAGCACACAGAACAAGGATGAACAGAAATCAGGGCCCTTTTTTTGACACGAGGAGTGGAATTGCCTGTTGTAATTTTGGATTATGATGATTGCTGAAAATATTTTCAAATTTTTAGGCAGTGGTTTATTGTTGACCCAGAAGGAGCAGCGTGTCTGGCAGCGCTGCAGTTTGTGTCACCAGCCTTCCCTGGCTGATCTGCTGCAGGGTGAAGTGGAAAAACGCAGGCCAGGTTTTAATTGCCCTCTCCTTTGGAGGAGATGATTGGGGACGGTTGAATCCAAGCCCCATGGCTTCCTCACCCAGCTCTGCTGGCCTGGCTCCTTTGCTGCCCTCCCCTCTCTGCTTGGTTACACACAGAGATATATCAAATATCCCCTTATGCTGTACAGTGGCAGAGGCTGCCCAAAAAATTATCCCTGCCAGCCAAACGATTTCTGTGAGGCAGGGTAGCTAACTCTTGGTCTAAATTCCACCATCAGCACACACAAGGTCACTCTCTGCAGCCCTGTGAATCCACCAACAAGATGGGAACTAAAACATGTTGGGGTGGTCCAAAAGTTTAGATTTAAATTGCAAATATGCGAGGAAAGTGCCAGCTCAGTTCCTTAATTGTTGGTAAAATATACAGAAACCTAAAATGCTTCCCTCAGATGCAAATTGTGCAGTGTTTGACTGTGCAGAAGCTTCCTTCCCTGGGAGTTTGAGAACTTAGTTAGCGATGCAACCACGTGGTCATTTATTCTAATTAATGTGAATACATTTGCATTTGCAGATCCAGCAGCTTTTGCAAGCCAAGAAGCAGCCCACAGTGGTTTCAGAGGGTGCACACAGATGTGCTGGTGCAGCACAGGGTGCACTGGTCAGTGCAGAACGTGGCAGATGCCCAGTGCTGGAGGTCCCAGACTGTGCTCAGTAGATGTTTCCCAACATCTTTGACCCAAGAGAGGCTGAACTCACTGTGCAGCAGCAGTGGAAACTTTTTGTTCCAACAGAGACAGCTATCAGAAACTTGACTAAATTATTCACATTAGAAAAACAAATAAAAAATCAAGCACATAGATGAGCCTCCTTGAACCTGCATAAATTAAAGCTGGCCCATTCCTCTGTGCTTTGTTCCCAATTGCTTTTACTTTCTTCTACAGGCAAAATTTTATTTTGGAAGCCACAAGTTCTTAGTTAAAACAGGTTTAACTATTTAGCATCAGATTCACCCACCTACATAAAACTCTCCAACTGCTGAAGTTGATAAAGGGACACTGTCAATGTTCAAACTGCATGTCTGTTTAAAAATGTTTTACCTTCTGTTGTTAGGAGTGATCCCTAAGGTTGGATACTTGAAAGGCATTAGAGAGAGAATATCTCCTTTTCATCAACTTTTTCACTGTTTTTCTCCCTAATTTGCCCAGACCGATGACATGCACTGATGTCCCCAGGGGGAACTTGGGCTGCAGTGTAACTACTCCAGCCATAAATAGATTTTTTTGCCTGTCCAGGTGATGCTCTTTTGTAAGTTCAAATTCAGGATAAACCACAATACAAACCTTCCACAGTGTCAGCCTAACCCCCCGTGGGACACCCTGCCCTTCATTAACAACTCCACAACTCCTAATTCTTACTAAAAACTCATTCTTCCAAGGACTGACCAGTCCTGGGAGAGGAGATTTCAGTGGATTCAGGGACAAGGAAAAAACAAAGAGAGAAAAGTAGGAGTAAATGAAGAAGTAAGAAGATTTAAGGACACATGAGATAAAGCAAAGGGAGACTAATACCGTGAAGCAGCGAGGCAGAAGTTTTGTGGGAAAAGGAATGAAAAGCTGCTGTTAAAGACAGTATTATGTTTTATATGCAGAGGGAGGCTTAGTTTGAAGTGGCATAAGGTAGCAATGGTTTTTTTATGGTATTTCCATGCTTCTAAGTGTTTGATTTTAGTAACTTAACCTTCTTTTAGTGTATTTTAATGTAATATAGAGATTTGGGATGTTTTATTTCTTGTGAATGCAATGCATAATTCTGACTGACTCAACCTTTAATTCGATTTCCTCTTCATAGTTCAGATTAGAGGACTTAAATGGAGCAGCATGATAGAAGTGAACTTGCTCTCCTTTAACTGCAAAGCCGTGGGAGATTCTGGCTAAGTTCTCTTTCACACAGCTTTCTCTCTGGTGGAATATGGGAAAGAAGAGGTAAGAAATGCTGAGGGGACACTGGCAGGCAGTCGAGGAGCAGCTCACACCACCAATGCCTCGGGCTGCCCAGGCAGCACAGAGAGAAGCAGCAACTGGAGAAGCCAAAAGAAACTCCTGGGATGAGCTCACTCAGAGGCTCATTTCCATATTTTTGCATCCTGATATGTGCCAAAGGGCACACACACTTTTAGAGATACCACAAAGTCGCTGCCATGAGGAGCAGAGCTGGCTCCCGATGCATTTGAGATGTTGTGTAAATTACCTACATAGAGCCCTCTTGTCCCCATGTGATCCTCTGCAGGTTCTAAATAAGCAAACCAATGTGTCTCAGCAGTTGCATTTTTGGAATCATTGTGCTGCTAAGCTGTAAAAGGAGGTAGGATGTGTATTCAGGAAGAGAGGAGAAGGGTGCTTTTGGTTACTTTCTTGTCTTTCTGGGATGTTCTGGATGCCAGCAGGGCGAGGGAGGGGATTCTGTGCTTCTGTTCTGCTCTTGTGAGACCCCACCTGCATCCAGCTCTGGGCCCCAACACAGGAAGGACCTGGAGCTGCTGGAATGAGTCCAGAGGAGGCCATGGAGATGCTCTGAGGGCAGCCTGGGAGAGCTGGGGGTGTTCAGCCTGGAGGAGAGAGGGTTCCATGAGACTTTAGAGCCCCTTCAAATACCTGAAGCTGGAGAAGGACTCTGGACAAAGGCATGAAGGGACAGGACAAGGGGGAATGACTTCAAACTGAGCAAGGACAAGGTCAGATGTGATCCTGGGAAGAAATTCTGGACTGTGAGGGTGATAAGACTCTGGAACAGTTTGTCCAGGGAAGCTGTGGCTGCTCTGGAAGTGTTCAAGGCCAGGGCTTGGAGCACCCTGGTCTCATGGGAGGTGTCCCCACCCATGGCAGGGATGGAATGGGATGACCTTTAGTCCCCTGCATCTCAAACCATTCTATGATTCTATGATTTTGTCTCTCTATAGTTTTCTATTTTTAGACACTATAAATTATAATAATGTGCATTTGTGTTTTCTTACCTCCTAAAATTAACTAAAGAATATATGAGCAAACTAATATTGCCTGGGATAGACAGGTGGATTAATGCCTTTTTTGGGAGACAAGAGAAAGGAACAGACAGACATAAACACGGATATGTGCTCAGGCTCCATTCACAATCACAATTCATTATATGTCAGTAAAACTGCCTGAATAAATGCAAACATTTAATCCTCAGAGAAAGCAGAATTAATTTCTCTGTAAATAACTGCAGAATAGAGTTATCAGCCACCTGATGTTTCTCTTCAGGACCAGTGCAGGGGACACTCACTCAGATTTCACAATCCCAGCACACAAGACAGGAGAATTTTTATCAGTATCGTGATGTTTTTCTAAAAGACCTGGTTTTACGGGTGAATTATGCATACTGGAAATTCAGGGAAAAGGGAGGCTGAGTGTCTGTGAATGACTTTTGCTCATATTCCAGCATAAGCAAGAATATTAATGAATCTTCTGAATAAAGGCAAGAAGTCCTGTATTAGCTGACACTCATTTTTCCGAAAGATATAACTGCTTTACTTAATGCCTGATCTAAAGCTCTGGGAAATTTTTCTCACTTCATTGTACTCCCATCTTCTCTATGGAAGACACACTTGGTCAAACAGTTAACAATTAATTAAGTAAATTAAGTACTTTGGCCCCAACTTCTTTCCAGTAAGGCTTGAGTAATAATAATGATATCAGTGTGTGACATATGTGCAATGAAGTCAGCATTTGACATAATACTTCTGAAGAAACTTTCAGTGGAGTATGTACCATTAATGATGATAAAGCTCAGAGAAGAGGCTTAAAAATTGCATTCTCTTACTTAGCAGATCTGATCCTGATGATCTCAGGGAGGCTGTCAGAGATATGCTTGACTCCAAAACATATGTGTGCTGTAAAAAGGCAGTAAATAAATAAAAATGTTTAGTATCATTTTTTATTATATATTTTCCTAGGGACTTCAGTGAGAATGAGGCGAGTTTATGGGGATGGGAAAGTAAAGGACTTGTTATCCCTTAAATATGGTATCATTTTGGTGCAAAGGGAAAACGGAATCAAACAGAAAAAAACCCACAGAAGTCTCCAAGCACAACTGGAGTGACAGCTTTTTCAGATGAAAGAGAGAGTGAAAGGGATGGAGAAAAGTATTTCCTGCACTATAATATGAATGAGAAGTATCCTAAATTGCTCAGAGGGATTTGGAAAGTATCATGTTGCTTTTGTAGCTGCTATTCGCGCCGTAAGTAAGATTTGTTTATTTGAAAATTAAAATAGATTAAGTTAATTTAAACATTTTTCCCTGTTGTGGCTTTATGATGTTCGCTGCTTTATTGGTGAGAAAAAAGCTGAACCTGCTCTAGAGGTTTGCTTAAGAGCCATTAGTGTGCAGTAATTTACAGCTACTCAGAGCCATGCATCGAGCTCCTAATTGATTGCTAATGTTGATGCGCTTGATGGGATGTCAAGTTATGTGTAAAATTTATTGAAAATAATTCTGTTTCTTTCTTCTCTCTTACACTACAGACAGCAAATTGAGACAGATATGCAGGGTAACTACATCTATTTCCCGGGCCTGATTTTTTACAGAACCTCCCACCAAGTAAGACCTTTTCAGACTGCGCAATCAGGATATCCTAAAACCCCTCACTAAAAATAAGCAAAACACAATATTCCCGTGCCCTTTCCCCCCATCATTCTGCACAAAGGCATAAAAAAATTCGCTAGCACCCAGAGTCAGAGCCACTACTCTGACTTTTCAAATGAGGAGCTTTAACCTGGCGAGCTTTGATACCAGCCAGAGCGTTAACCGCGGTACGGCTCCTTTCTCTGCGCGCTGCTCAGAGTCCCCACGGCCTCTTAAACACGGACTTACAGGTGCTGAATTGCCCATGAGGGATGAAAGAGTGACAGGTCTGAACTCTGCCAGGCACTCAGGAGGCCCAGGATGGCACCCCAGGGAAAAGAACAACCTGGAGAGCGGCGGCTCTGCAGATGGCACCGTGTGCGGCTTCCCACGGGATGCGGCAGCATTTTTGTGTCCTGGGCTTGCCTGTGCTTCAGGCCATGCCCAAAAGGATCAGCTGAGCAAAAATACTTTTTCTAAACCCAAAGGAAATTACAGCAATTAATCAATATATATAAAAAATGTGCATATGTATACATATATACTTTTTTTTAGATTTTTTTTTTTACTCAGCAGTTGGAAAGCTAAATCAGGATCAAAACATGCAAACGTTTACTTGTTCTCTAACTGATAGTGAGGAAAAAAAAGTTATTTGCAAGCATCTTAGAGCAGTGTTTGTTTTAATTATTTTAAGCAGTGAAACAGCACTACTACCTTAGGAATAGTTTTACAAAGGCTGGAATTTGTGCTCCCATGTGTGCATGGCCAAAGGGAAACTGAGCTGGGGAAGGGTCTGGAACACAAGTCTGAAGGGTCTGGGGGGGCTCAGCCTGGAGAAAAGGAGGCTCGGGGGGACCTTCTTGCTCCACATAATTTTCTGGAAGAAGGGTGTAGCCAGGTGGGGGTCGGTCTCTTCTACCATGTCACAAGTGACAGGACAAGAAGAAATGGCCTCAAGTTGCACCAGGGGAGATTTAGATTGGATAGTGGGAAAACTTCTTCACTGAAAGGGTTGTCAAGCCCTGGAACAGCTGCCCAGGGCAGGGGTGGAGTCCCCATCCCTGGAGGGATTTAAAAGCTGTGTAGATGTGGCCCTTGGGGATGTGGTTTTGTGGTGGCCTTGCCAGTGCTGGGGGAATTTCTGGACTCCATGATCTTAAAGATCCTTTCCAAATGACATGATTCTATGATTGTGTTCTATCAAAGACGGAGAAGATTGGAGAGGACACAGGAGGGACCCAATACTTTAGACAAAGTTGATGCGGAAGCATCAGCAGCACTGTTGGCATTCAAAGCCTTAGAAGCACTTCTGTGTTTGTCTATTCATGGCACAGAGCACTTTTTAATCTAGAAGGTGGCAGAGATACAGGAAAAAATTTACAGTGTTTATAAAATCCTTTCCTCTCCTCTCCGAAGATGAACTAGACAGAAGAGAGCAACTCATATAAAAAACAAGGGGACAAGATCAGATTTGATCCAAGTGCCTTACAAAATGTCGCATTTTGGAGGAGATGTGGGATGATCTGACCAATACTTCTGTTTCAAAGATTAACTGTAAAAATTAGTTTTCAAAAGCATTAATGTTACCAAGCAAACAGCAAAACATTTCTTAAAGCCTGCGACACGAAAATATTAATATTTCTTCCGTGAACCCTCTTTTTAATGCCCCTCCTGAGAGAGCAGCAGGATTGGAGCACATATTCCCTGATTTCACAGTAATTTTACACTTTTGCCTGCTCCCCCCCCGTGCCGCGGAAGCTGTGCAGATCCCTCCACAGCAGTGCAACGTGACAGACGCTCCACAGGGTAAACGCTGAGGAGCTTTTGTAACACCAACCTGCTTCCCTGGAGATCTCCCAAAGGAAAAGCCAGACTATCCTGCAGAGCCCAATTCCAGGCTTTCCATGAGTTTAAGATGTGTTTTATTTAAAGGGTAAGTAATACACAGTTATATCATAAAAGAGAGAAACTTTAGAGAAGTTGAGGACATGTCTGATTCTTTTAAAAAAACTACAGTATTTAATGGGGATATTTTGAAGGGAACATTTCACCAGTTATTGGTGCTGTACTTTGCTGTCTAAACACCCTATTCTGTACTGTCATGTTCATTTTCCAGCTGTCAGTGCCAGAGACATGCAAATAGTGAAACAGCAGCATGTCCAAATTAGCTTATATAATCATGAATAGAGCAGAGTAAATAATTTAATAGGAACTATGTATCTGGAAGTCCTGTCTCTGTGTTTTTCCTGTTCAGAATATACTTTAAAAAAGCTCAGAATTTACATTAATTAATTCACATTCTGCTTTTGTGTGGAGAATTTCCAGCTTGCAGTCTCATCTTGAATACCTGTTCATTAGATTTTTATGTTTGAGGGAAAGGCTGTGGCAGCACTTGGCGCTGCTGCCTGGGAACTGGGGGAACGGGATCACATCTGGCAGGGATTTGGCCTCAATTCTTCTGAAAGGTGATGGGAATATGACTGTTTTCCCGAAGCCCAGAGGAAGCTCCTTCCCTTGCAGGAGCAGGGAAATCCCGGGAAAGTGGCTGTCTAAGGCTCACATTCTTGGGTACCACCTAGTGGCACCAGCTTGGTTACGGATGGCTGTGACGGATTCACAGAGCCAGGGTTTGGTTACCGGGATCCTCACACGAACTTTGTGTCCTTAATAACTATCAGAGCACATCAGATGTGACCAAAAATAACTGCAGGGACCTCCTGAAAAACAACAGCACAAATATTCACAGACATCACACAACAATATTTATTCCAATAATCACAATAGTCCGCGTTCATAATTTTGCTGTAGTGGTCACTTGATTATTTTAAACCTTTTCACTTAAATTGTGACCATTTTAATAGAAACTGAGTAACTTCAGGAAGTTTGTCCCAGTCTGCCACCACGGGTGCGTTGTTATCCCCATGGAGAACATCTCCTGACTGCAGAGGAGCAGCACCCCTGACTCCTCCTGTGGGTTTAGTGGCACATCCACCAGCAGCAGAAACTATTTTCAGACAATGCAAAATGCCTTTATTTTATAGGTTCTTTCCCCAGCATCCTGAATGAAATGCATATCACTAACCTATTAAGTACAAATCGCTTAAAGATGTAAATTTTTTATGACTTGCTAAATGTTAATGTATGACTTGTAAAATGTTAAAGTAGTAAATAGCGTCTTTGAGCTCATACACACTAAATTTCATTCTCTAGCCCTGAGCATTTAAGGTAACAGTCACAGGGTATTAGTTAGAGAGATTTCCATAATCCTCATTTACTTTAATTTATTGTTGTTAAAAAAAAAAAAAGGATAATTAAGAGTTAATGTCAGTAGAATAGAAAAATAGGCCATTGTCAAGGGATAATGGTCTTCTACTAATAGGAGACTGTTGAGACATTCCCTAAGAATAAATGTTATGAAATATGAAACACATGATACAATACCACAATATGTAATTACAGCTATTTTATGTCAGCTGTTCTGAATGACTCCAGAAGACGTTATCAAAATCTGATTAATGGTTCCACATTCGATATTTCTTGATTTATTGATGTAATAACCAGCTCAGAAGGTCTCCTCACAAAGCCAATTTATTTAAAGTTTGCCATGGAAGCTCCTATATACCCTGCCTTCCATCTGCTAGAATATTTCCTATATTTAGAATAATATACACATAAAAATGAAAGCCACCAAGTGGAATTTGTTCTGGCTGCAAATATCAGAGGCTGATATGGTTATTTGTTGAGAAGGGAGCCAGCTAGTTTCCAGAGAATATTGATGAATGGTCTCCAGATACACAGCAAAGAGCTAAATTCCGAGGTGTGAAATTAATGTGACTGCACCTGTGAAAACCAGCCATGAATTTGATCCAAAATGATATATTATGAATATGTGGAGATAGCAAAGATACCCAGGGCCTTGGAAGAAATACTGTAGTAAATCATGAAGATCCTAGCATAAAAAAAAAAAACAACAAACAAACAAGAAAATACAGGTGCTCTTTATGCCCCCTTTGCTTAGCTATTTCCAAGTTCTCGAGGTATTTAGCACCAAATTTTGATTCTGTTATTCATGGAATATATTCATTTTCAGGGGCTGTTTAGGAGTTGGTTCTTGTTGCCAGTACAACTTCTCCCTTCAAGTCACAAGAGAGTAGATATGCTAAGTATTTCCGTCTTGTAGAATAAAGAGCATTCTGTTTCAATTTTTAATAACATTTTGAGATCTATTCCAAGCGTGATTCATTTAAATAAAAATCAATAAGCTTAGCTGCTTCTTTTGAATCATTTAAGACAACATCTTTCCATTGGCTCTTCATCAGGGGCCAAATTCTGACCTGATTTATGCTCTAATTTACACTGCAACCCATTGCCTTTGGAGGATCTGCACATTGTGTAAATTAGCACAGATTTGACTCCGGGGATCTTTGGTAAGTGGCATAAATTAAGAACAGGGAAAATCTGCTCTCTTTTAAAACCCCATAAAGGTCAATACAAAATTGAGAACGAGACACAGCCCCAAGTCTCGCAGTTAAAATGCATTAAAAGGTTTCATGGAGCAGTTTCATCCTCCCTGCCGCAATCTGCCCTTGTTCTCCCGTCCCGCAGTGCCTTGTTCACATCCGCCACACTGGGACACTGAGAGCGAGGTGGGGCAGGTTTTGCCCCCCAGAGGATCACATTTTGCACACTGTGGTGACTTCTCCCTTAGCTGGCAGCACCTGGCACCAGCTTAAGGCAAAGGCGACCGTGGCTGGAACAATCTTTCCAATCGGCCGCGGTCCCGCAGGCCGCGACTTCCATCCGAGGGAAGGATTTATGCAATTGCTAATCTGGGCTTTTCATTGCTAGTGTTAATATCTGAGGACATCTGAGACCTATTCTGGAAGACAACTGCATAAAAGATTTAGCGGTACCAAGGAGCATTATTTCTTCTGGTTTTCCTTTTTTTTTTTCTTTTTTCTTTTTCCGAGGAGCTCTCTCCTGGCAGGAGCACCTTCTCTCCCCTGTTCCAGTCAACATGTGGGGACAGGGATATTGAGGATGTTGGGCTCTCTCTGGGTAATCAATCACCTCCCGGTGGTCACCAGGATAGGCAGGGCAGGCTGCCCGCCGCCGTTTGTGCTGACAGGGGCACTTTGGCAGAAGCAGGAGGGACACTAAAGGAGGTGAGGTGTCCTTTAGCACTGCACAGCCCACGAGCTGAACAGAGAGATTGCTCAGGATTATTTAGGGTTTTTTTAACAAGCATCAGCTGTGCTTGCCTGTAAGACCATGGGTCTCCTTCACGAGGCTCCCCAGTGCTCAAAGTAATGCTCAGCTGTAGCATACCCACGATTTTTATGAGGAAAAGTGTTTAAAAGAATCATTCTTATCACAGTAATCTCACACAGCCTGACTCACCAGCACGGGCTGAGTTTATATGCCCTGTGAAAATAGGTCCTGCTAGGAAATTTCACATGAAGCCACAGACTGTGCATTGGATTCTTGTAGGACAATCGATATTTTCACTTCTTCTTTCTGGAAGCAGTGACTGCAGTGTATATCATGAGATCCCATCAGTGGAATTAATGGGATGCAGGAAATATTTTGACCGGTATAATTTACGATTCATTTAAAACAAGAAGTAGGGGACCAGACATCAAAACTGAAATTAAAATTCAATTTACTCTCGGGCTGCAGAGAACGAGGCTTTCTGGTGTGTGAGCAAGCACAGCAAACAGCCCCAGTGGACTGGACTCTGCAGAGGGTTGTGGGCAGAGTTAATCATTGTGGGGTGAGGGGGTTTGTGCATTTAATTCAGAGAGCAATGAATCCTTTTAGGTTTTCTAAGGAGAAATTGTTTTTGCAGTGTTGAGAGAAGCATAGGGCTTATTACTCACTCATGGTAAGCGATGCAAATTAATGCAAATATTTTGTGTGGGCCACAGCAGAGAGAATTTTACCTTTAAAAAATAAGAAAAATTCCTTTTTAATGCCAGACATGAAGCTAAGTTCAAGCACCCAAAGCACTCTGTATATTGCGAAGTTCACAAATGCTAGATGCTACATCAGGCCATGTAGTTCCCAACTCTATCTCTGGTCCCCCAAGGAATTATTTTCAAACAGCATTGAGAGGTTTTTGTCCCTTTCTGAGACGTGTTTAACACTGCACCATGGCTGGCTTTGCAGGAATTAGCCCTCAAAAATTACTTCAGTGGGTGCAGAGATGCACTGTAGCTGTGGTTTCCAGAATTTGATGCTTTCACTGCCTGGTTCCTCTGCAGGCAGAATTCAACAGTGAGAATTGCAAACCTCTTGCTGCAATACCTGAGCAGTGGATCCATGAAAATCCCACATTCCATCTGCACACGGACCAAGTGGATCCGCAGTGAGCGCTGTTGTTGCAGGGAGCAGCCAAACAAGGAGCTGTGATTGACCCCTGCTCCTGAAGTGCTGCCATTAATCCTGGCTTTCACCATGGAAATGAATCTGAAATTGTACAGATTTGAATAATTCTATTGATATTTTCCTGGGCTTTTTGATTAGTGAGGAATGAATTATCTGAATGTTCTAGAGTCATGAATATACAAGAGATGAGGAAATGTGACAATACCTTCCTCATTAAAATCGGCTTTAAGGCACAGGACACAGGGAATTAAAAAGCCAATCTAGCTAAACTATTTATAACCACCTGATACTCTTTCAATCACTTTAGCTAACATTAGGCTATTTTGAAAGAGACATAAAATAAAACCCTCAACACACTTAAATTCACCGACTTCAAAAGCGTCAAGGTATCAATTATACTCTGATATTTTTAAGGAATAAAAACTGAGAGAGGGATAAATGAATTAATTCAGATTTAGCTATTCAACTACACTAATACTCATTTGGTTTCAGTTTCCCAAGTTCTCCATCTGGGTTCATTTTCTGAGGTGAAATCAGTTTTCATTTTACTGGGCTCTGTCAGAGTGGATTTTAGAGGTCTCTAACTTAGATGAATTAGACAGATATAAAAATTGGCCAGAGCGTGAATGGGACAGGTGTTGAGGCTCACACATTTATAAAAGTCTGACAGTGTTTTTTACCTGCATTTACTCAAAATTAAGGCAAGAATTATTTTTTTTGCTTTTAACTTGGATCACTGTGAATTTCCAGATTTCTCATTAATGTATTCCAGACAAAAACCCAAGACAAAAAAACAGTGACCCCCCAGTTTTATGCAGAATATAATTCAAACAAGTCAGGAGATTAATTTTAGGAGCAGTAATTTTGACAACACGTAGCATTTCATTCAATTAAGGAAAATTCAGATTTGTTATTAACACTTCTAATCTATTCAGACAAAGTCAAGGTCCTTTTGGCCTCCTGAGTTCAAACAAAAGTCAGATATTTGAGATGGAGGGATCAGCCCTTCCTGAGACAAAACACACAAAAAAAGACACTGAATATGTCAACTGGAAAGTAAAGAATGAAAAGTAATGAACATTTCTACAAAACAAACACAAAAATAAAATTTAATGGATTACATATTTAAGAAACTGTAACTCCTGACTGATCTAAAGTCCACGTGTAATAGGATGTCTACCTGTACTGGCCAATTTATTGACTTAATAATTAAATTTTATACAGTAATTCTCAAATTAATATATGACATAGGGAAAACCATAGAAAGTGGAGAAAATCATCTAAAAATTTACTAGAAGGGGAAGAAAAAGGAGTGAAATATTTACTGACAACTCCTAAAATTCTCTTTAAAAAACCCCAATCCTTCGTTTTGACTTTAGACAAACCCTCAGCAAAAACATCTTCAGAAAAGGTCAAGAAAAGAAAATAATCATGGGGCTTAGTTAAAGAACACTGCACAGGAGATAATTAGAAAGAATAAGATGTCCTTAAAAAAAAAATCAAATCCAAATAAAGGAAATAATAGAAAACAGTGTGAGCTCTGTCAATTTAAATGTGACACAGGCAGACCTGGGCGATGTGAACGCTTTCTGCAGGGAGCAGGGACAGGATTGCACAGCGCTCAGGAACAGAGCAATAAAACAGCTAAAGAAAATACAGGTGCAGGAGTGGTGGGGGAAGTCAGTGCCCACTCAGAGTCAGGAACACCAGTGAAATTCCAGGATGTGTCGGGACAGGCACTGAAAGGGAAAAAGCAAAGTCATGCAGGGCTGTGTCACTGTACAAACCCACAGCAGTCACATCCTGAGTACTGAAAAGGTATCTCAGAGTGGAAAAGTTTGGAGAAGATGACTGGAGATTTAATAAATGGGATGGCTTCTGTGTGAAGATCAACAAAACCTGTGATCTGGCCAAAAATGCCTTTTATTCTCTTCTCCTACCCCCGACAAAGGCTGGCAGCATGTGGCCAGTCCCATTTGGAGTGCTGGCACTGTTAGTCAATAACTATTGGTTTGTGGGATGCCACACCATTGATAATATAAAACTCAGAGGTGATGCAAGTGAATTTTGGGTTGTTTATACCACAGCTTGAGCAGAATTCAGTCAATCAGTCTAATCTGTGATTTAAAGAGACTTTACATTATCAGGTGTCCTCTGTGCTTTGAATTTAGGTTTTTTTCACGTTTCCATCTCACCAGGACTCAGTGAGATGCAGGTTTCCAACTCCTCTGCCTTGGCCCCTTTGAGATTAGATTCCCACAAGGTGTCCCCATGCAAATGCTCCTTCAGTCTCCTGGGTAAGAGGTGGAATTGCTCCCGACTGAAATGAGTCTTGTACAAGCTTTTCTAATGGCTTCTGACTTGGATCTGGGATGGAATTTTTTTCTTCTATTAATTCCCAAATGCCACTTGATCTGCCTGTAGGAAAGGCTGATCCTCCTGAGCAGGATCTCCTACAGGATAGAACTCCCTCAAAAGCCATTTTCAGTGGTCACAATCGTGCCAGAACTTCCTAATAATTTCCATGTTTAAGAACATTTAATGCACCCAGACATTATCCCTCACAGGTAACAGAGCAGGTCTAACCCAGGTCCCCTTGAGGGGTTTATATTTGCCAAAGTGAGCAATGCTGATTTCAGAGAGAGATTTCAGTGATGTTTCATTCCACCCTCACTCTGTAAACCAGGATGGTTGTGCCTAATGCAAATTCAATTGCAGGTTACCTTGAAAAGAAGGTAAACAGCAAATAAAATGAACATTTTATTTCACATCATCTGTTCTAGAAGTTTTTAAAGCTAGCCTCTAACCCATACTTGGACCCCACATGCCCAGGTTCCCGTCACACGTTGGTGAGAGCTCCATTTGGGCCACGTGTGACCCTTGTACCCAACACTGGTGCACTGAGATTTCGTGAGAGAAAAAACTGAATTTTAATCTACCAGATATTGTATTTGAACAAGCAAAAAAATGAGTAAACCCGTTGCTTTCTGACTAACATTGAGTAATCAAATGAGAAACAGAAATAACACCGTTTAGTCAGAGAGGGGAACACTTTGCAAGCCACAAGTTCTCCCTTATAATAGTTTTTATATGACTTCACTTCGGTTTTGTTTCCAAAAAGCAATAAAGCAGAAGTTGTTTTCACAACGCAGACAGAAAATTGATTAATTAAGTGTTGGTCATTGTCCAAGGGTAGTTCAGAATTTCTAAACTCCTGCATATTTAATGGAAATTTTGTCTTTATTTTAAATAAAAACCCCAATAAAGAGATTAACGGTTAACCTGCTGATGATTTACATATTGCTATGTGCTATTATTTCTGCTACAATTATCCATTATGTTCTTCTGTTTGCTCAGACTTAAAAGTCAGTCTTGGAACATTTTGGTCCTTTTTTTGCACTGATTGCTCTTTTTGCTCACCTTAAGTAAACTACTGTATAGCTGAAAATGAGAATCTGAATATAATAGCATATTGCAAGCAATTTACTGCTTGTACTGCTCGTTTCAACTCCTTTTTTTTTTTCATTTTCATTTTTTTTTTGACAGGAATGCAATTTGCATTTTCTTATTAATACTGATAAGAAGCCGGACATTACAGTTATTGGAAACACAAGTCAATTTGGTTTGCCCTTCAAACCAAATACTCCTTTGTTACGAGACTTGGCAGCTCTGCAGTGAAAGATTGATAGGTCTGAATGCTGAATTCTTTGTAACAGAAAGGTTACCAGCAAAGACTATTTATACTAAAGCTGAGAGAGAGTCTGATGCTACCTGCAGGTAAAAACTAAAAAAAAAAAAAAAAAAAAAAAAAAAAAAAAAAAAAAAACTAAAAAAAAAAATTAGAAAATAATATACTTGTGAATTTTAATTTTGAGTCCTTCTGAAATAATTGTGAATTTTAACCGGTGCACTCAGTGTACAGGAAAGAGTCATTGCAAAGGAGCTCTTGGAGTGAGGCTGAAGCAGAAAGTACAAATTCACCTGCAGCAGGAACAGCACACAAATCCTTTCCAAGGGAAGGGGATTTTTACATGCAGACCAGCTCATGGGGGGTTTATAGCCAAGGTCACATAATTTTATAGACAATGAAACCAGTGCCAAGCATATAATAGGCTGCTGTGCTTAGAATATTTGTTTTTCATAAAAAATGCAACTATAGTGCCTCCACTTCTCCTGCCAGGAAACTGGATATTTTATTTTAAAATTTTTGATAGAAAAAGGCTTTTTTCCCCCCCATTTTTGTAGCTGTTGTTCTGTTTTGTTTTGCTTTTCTCATTTTTCCATAGGAAAGCTTTCTTCTCAATCCATATCTAAGGACATATCATGATTCAGAAGCAAAAGTGTCTTAGGTTTCTTAGCGCTTTTGTTCTCCTTTGTAATTGAACACTTCAAAAATAATATTTTTATGTCTAAAATAAAAGGTTGAGAGGGGAGGGAGAAGAATGAAGAGCAGCACAAAAGAGAATGAGAGCAAACTGGAGCTGACCATAAAACAATTTTTTTCTTTTATTGACATCATTATTAATTCTTCTACCTGAAACTTAGGTCCCTGAAGTACTGGAAGAGATATTCACCTCTGAATAAATGTCTCTCCCTTTCAAAAGAACTCTCTGCTGCCACCTTCTCACTGTGGATAAAAAAAAATACCCATTTTTGGTTGCTTGTTGAGGGTTTTTCCTGCACACAAGCAGGAATAATAAAAGCAGTGGTCCAAGCCCACTCCCTGTGGTAACGCGGTGAGTTTGGCCGTGGAGTTTTTAGGATTTGTGTTCTGCAGGACTCTGTGGATGAGGATTTTCCTCTCAGTACAGGATCCAAGGGTGACAAGTGAGCAGCTCAGGCTCTACACCCACAGCTCACGAGCAGGTCACTGATTGGAGTCCAGCCTGGGCTGTGCCTCAGCACGTGGAGAATGCCTTTATTGATAAAAATAATATTTTCATTTAGAGACGTGCCCCTGGCAATGGAAAAATACAAACAGAAGAGATGCCACAGAGTCCTTTGGTGCTTAAAATAGAGTTTGCTTCCAACTTTATAGAAACACATCAGGGCTTGGGGATCATATGACACCAATTTGATTTATATAAACTCCCTCCACTGTTTGTCTTTGTAGGTTGTACTAGATTTCAAGGACAGTTTTCATGTTGGAATGACAGAATGGCAGGATTCGAGTAAACAGAACAGTCAGGGTTTTTTATTTTCTTCTCCTATTTAATATAATTGCTAGTTTTTTTCCTCAGAGTGACCCTGAAAGTCATCTCAGTGGTAATGAAATTGAGCTGCATAAAAAAGCTGTCTGATTTGAAGAAAAAATTAAGGTCCCACTTTTTCATAGGTAAGGAGCCCTTCAGAGCCTGACAATTTGGTTTTAAATTGACCATCTCCAACAGAATAGATGCCTTTATTACAAAAAGCACTCCAGTTTTCTTGATGAGTGGGCATAGAAGAGAGAAATATGTCTTGATCTGCCATGTTTAGTTAACTTAATATCTGTTTTCTAACTTCAGCACTCCTGCTTATCCTCCCAGCCAGGCAGCTCAGGGCTGCTCCTACTCTCTGTGTCCGTGAGCCTTAAAGGAGGTGTTGGAGGATTCCAATCGAGCACACTATACACACAACTAAAAGGAAAATTAATTGCTTTTTATTTACATAATCATTGAATCATGGAATGATTTGGGTTGGGAGGGACCTTAAACACCATCTCATTCCATGGGCAGGGACACCTCCCACTATCCCAGAGTGCCCAAGCCCTGTCCAACCTGGCATTGGGCACTTCCAGGGGAGGGCCAGCCACAGCTTCTCTGGGCACCCTGTGCCAGGGCCTCCTCACCCTCACAGGGAAGGGTTTCTTCCGGACATCTGATCTGATCTCCCCTCTTTTAGTTTAAAACCATTCCCACTTGCTGTCCTCTCCCCATCTGCCAGGGTAGAAGTTGCAGTGACTGAGAGGGGTCATGGACTTCACAAGCTGGTGCTGTGCAAAGACGTTTATGGAGCAGTGAAAATTCCTTATCTACCATCACACCAACAGGAAATAACTCTGCACCACTGTGTGCCCCAATCACCAATTCTGTGTCACAGGATTACCTTTGATGGGAGCAGGTAACCAATGCCTTCGAAGGTACCAAACAGCCTTTCTCGCCTCTGACAGCTCCAGCAGGTCACAAACCCACAGTGCTCTCCTACCACTTCCCTGGTGACCCAGGATATGTTTCATGGGTTCTTCTGGACCAAAGCCAGGAGGTCACTGGCTTTCAAGGCCTGTTCCTCTGTCCCCTACATTCTGTAATACCACAAGTCACTCAGCAGTGCTGGGCATGGGGGTGAGAAAACTCCCTCAGCTCAGCTCAGGCGCTCAGTGCGTGTCCATGGGATAATCCATCAGTGATGGGAGCGGGTTCAGAGCACCCAAGCAAGGCCTGGGAGCTGGGATGGTGGTTCCTGGTCCCTGCAGGTATGGGCACTCAGCTCTCACTCCAGCACATGTGCCCCACCTGCACTCTCTGTAGTTGCTTTACTCGATACATCCCTTGGCCCTCAGGGCATTCAAGCATTCTCACATGGATAAATCCATCTTCTCTGAGGCACAGCACGTGCTGCCCAGCATTCATAGGACACATCCTGTCAGATCTGTAGGATATCAATTGTACAGGCTGCTCATTCCACCCAATTCCTCTAACTTTGGGCAGAAGAACTCTGCCTCCCCCCCAGCTTTGCCGCTGCTGTCTCTTTACAGCACTTCTGAACCGTTCCTTATCTATCCTGTTATTCTCACGTCTGAAATGTTAACAAACAGAAAATCTGATGCTCTTCATACTGCAGCCAAAGGATGCCTCGCTGACACCATAAAAATCAGATGCAAATGAGCTGGGCCAATTATTTGTGGATATTTTTTGCCTTGACTCTCTAGCAGCATTAATTTTTCATTTTAATTGAAAGCAGCTGAGTTTAAGTAACACAGCCTGTTTGCTTTTGGGTGATTTCTTCAGTTTCTGACAGTAGTTGCTACATGTGCTGTCTCTTCAACACACCACCATGCCCACCAGTTACTTCTGTGTTAAGTTATATCCAGTAATGATTTTTTCCCTGTATCAATCAGAATCATAAAGCAGAATGGATAGCTAGACGTAGGAGTCAAGATTTTGATTGACAGTGAAGAGCAAACAGTATTTCCAGCTCAATAAATGTCAGTGAGCTATTGATAAGCAAGATAAACTGTAATAATCTCTGGAGCAGAACATCGTACAAGAATAGTAAAAAAAAAAAAAACCACATTAAAAAAATATAAAAATCCTAAAACTTTAATTTAGGTGGAAGAAGCTAAATCAACTATTTGAAATCTTTTGAGCATTTCTGCAAAATGCGGTTCACAATTCTGTATGAACATAAGATTTTATGGAAAAAGTAAAAGCAGAGCTTGTTTGCATTAATTCTGTAGATGTAATGAAAGGACCCAAAAGAAACACAGCAATACAAAAGAAAAAAAAAAAATTAATTTTGTATTCCTGAAATCAATGTTCACTTCTTGCACCCAAAATATTAACAGAGTAAATTTAACCACCATATGTGCTATGTCTAATATTATATCTAGTCTCAATATAAGGGAAATAAAGGACATAATAGAAACCATTAAGGATCATTCCCAAGAGTCAGACAGACACAGACAAAAGAAAAGGAGCCATGCACAGAAAACTACAGGAAACAAATTCCAAACTGTGCATGGAAACTCTGTTTGATTCAGCTGACCAAGTTTACAGGTGGATATATTTGGGATCTCTGGACATTCATTTCCAGGGTGCATACATTAAATGTCCCCAAAACCTGCTAAAGTTGAGTATTGTCATCTACATAACTTTTCTTTCCTTTTGGGGCAGGGGAGATGGGAAACATAAAACCTCGATTTCTGTGCCTAGGAGTCATCGTGTCGTTGTCTCGTTAATCAGGGATAAGCCTAGTCCTAGAAGATTACAAATTTTGTAGCCCATCGTTATATTTTCAGTCTCTAAAGATCTGTTCAGGGAGCATGGCAAACCAGCAGTCAATACTAGGGCTTAGGGAGACCTGGATGAATAACCAGGTTATCTCTCCTTTCTAAGACCTGTCACAACCTGCTTCAATAATCCAGCAGGAAGAAAATGAACCGCTTCAAACTTTTAAAGTGATTCTAAATCTTGAACTTCTGTGCGATTTTCTAAATTTGTTTAGTAAATCCTTGATTTAGGTAGTGGATTCACACCTTATTCTCGGGCTGAGAAACTGTTTATATTTTCCCCCAACTTGCATAACCGGGTGCAGACAGGAAGGCTCTGGAGAACCTTCTGTGCCTGTGAGGAGGTAAAAGGTAAGGTGAGTTTGACTGAGAATTAGTTTTTGATGTACAGAAACTTGCGATGATGTTCTGGGGATAGGAATATATTATTTATTTTGTGACAGAATATTTTTGCACAGTGTAAAAGGATGCTATGATTTATCTGCCTGCTCCAAGTCTAGTGGACAAAAATCCATAAGGAAGCAATGTCAATTAGTCTTCTAGTGGCACACTATTATTTTGGCAGATTCAGGATTGGGATGCATCTAGATCAAGGCTTTAAAAAGTGTTCTGATGTGGTTTTTTGTTTGCTTGTGGTTTTTTGGGGGTATTTTGTCAAATATTTTGTTTTCTATAACGGAATGTCAATACTTAGGAAAGAGATTTTTCTAGGAGACACAGGATACAGCTATTTAGGAAGCTGAAGGCCTTCTGAATCATGAATATCCTTCTAAAATCTCAGTGGCTGTACTTGATTTTGACCCACATATGAATGATATGATATAAGCTCACATCAGAGGTTTCTCTGTGGCCTAAAATGGTTACTTTGGTCCAGGCCTTGTTTGAGTTTAATCCTTTCAACATCTGTGTGACATAAAAGTGCATTAAAGCCTTTGTCTAAAAACAAACTACAGAAGGGAAGATCTTTCTCACTGCCAAGCGCTCGCTGATTTCTAGTGCCTCCATTTCGGGGAGGAAGGGACGTGCATTCATCAGAGGCATCGAAAACTTGTTCAGAGATGTCAAAATTACTATAATCAGCCTCCACTCATAATCAGCTTCAGTGAGTAAGTATTCAGCTAATCTAAAAATTGATCTCAAGAGTGTCTCCAGCCGCACGCTGGAGTGGGACCCGAAGTGAGGGAGCGCCCTTGGGATGCGGGTTCACTGCCCGGCCAGGGAGCTCCAGCACCAACCTGCTCTTCTCCAGCCTCATCCTCCAGCAGATCCTCTCCCTCAGCTGAGCTCATTTACTGCAATGGGATCTGCTCCTGGCCTCACTGCAGATACAGCCACTATGTGTGGGCATGGATAAGGGATTTGTGTTTATTAAATGGGTTCTGTGCTCAGCACCAGGCCTGTGGCCCATTCCTTTCATTCAGTGAGGGTGGGATGAGCTACATGGTCCTTCCCTACAGCCAAATCATGAGATCATGGTAGTCTGACAAGTGCCTGATATATTTTTCCCCCCCCCACTTGTGGAAATGTTACAGTTTTAACATGCATTTTTTCCTAATGAAATTACCATATTTTGTCTCCTGTCTATTCACTGTCATCAACTTAGCTCAAAATAAAATAAAGGAATCTAACAATTAGGATTCAGCGTCTGGGAACGATGCTGCCTTGAGTGAGCGCTCTGGAAATGGCATTGTCATTTTACCACAAAGAATAGCAACAATTTGCTCAGTGACACTGAAAGGCCACCCACGCTCTTTTACCTCTCACAACACTGATTTGATGGGATCCATCTCAAAGAGAGAGAGAAAGTAATTTTAGCTATGAAATTCTTGCTTTTTCCCTTTTCTGCAAGGCTGGCCAGCGGTGATTATATGGTGTAAACACCTCTCCATCATAACACAGGCTGTGAACATCAGCAGCGGGCAGGGAGGATCACCTGAGATGGGGTAATAACAGCCTCCCCTCAGCAGCAGAGATGACCAGATTGAAGCAAGACCTCAGGTGAATTGCACCTCTGTAGGACTGAACATGGATATCCATTCTGGGCTGCTATTAATTTACATTAAGGAAAGAAAAAACAAAAAGAGAGAAAAAAAAAAAGAAAGACAAGTGTTAGAGTGACCAGTTTCACCTTCCTCCTTGTCACTTAAGATTAAATTACCTAAAGCTCTTTTCCTAGCCATAAATTTGTCAGATTTCTTACATTCTAGGTTTTAGCCCTCTGCAAATAAAAAGATGGGGACATCTGTTACAAGATTAAATCCTTCTTACCCTGTTACCTATCCCCTCAACTATTTTCTGCCTGCCCAGTTCCCTCACAAGTGTCTCATACTTGCACTTTTCCTCTTACATACTGAATGACAACCCTCTATTGATCTGGCAGTAAAAAATCTCCTAATTTAAATCCCCTTCAGGCTTTTCCTCTGTCGTGACAACTTTGGGAAATCATCCAAAAGAATGGAAAACTATTTGGATGAGGAGAGGCATGAAAAGTGTATCTTTAAAGAGAACAAGTGCATGCGAGCCCCATGTTCTTCCTCTTCTCCAGCCCTACAGAACTGCGTCCTTTGCACAAGCCACTTGGCTCTCTGACCCCATTCCTTGGGGAAAAAAAGGAACAAATAGGGTTAAGTAGCCATGCCTGACTCCCATCAGTCCAAAAGGGCAAGGGAAAAAAATGCCCAACCCAAGGACTTGAGCCAGGCCAGCACCACATCACCGAACCTGGGGAGCAAAATGAAGAGTAGGACCCAATTAATCACTTCACAGATTGCCTTTAATGCCATCATTTAATCAGTCTGGGGTTTGCTTATATTTTTAATGACTTCTAAGTAATTGCCAAAGTTATCTGAGGATGAAGGTTCAGGTAAATAGCTCGGTGCACATGGATTCCTGGTGGGGGTGGAAAGCTTCTCCTTTCCTGGAGTCTCTCGCCATATGGAGCTCTGAAAATTAAAGGTTTTTGTTGTCGTACAGTGCTGTAAGATATTTAGGTTCCACTGAAAACAAATCAAATAAACCAGGTGAGATTTTCTCTTCTTCCTCCTCCTCCATTCTCCATCCCAGGAGATGGTGGATGCACGGTCTCCTTATTGGAAATATTTCAGTTTCCTTGATCATAACATGTTTCTCGTGCTTTGCTGCATGTTGTTGTTCCTAACTAGACCATTAAGTGCTAATTTATTTTTCTTATATTGCTTTTCACCACGGTGACTCCAGGAAGTCAGATTCCAGAGGAGTTATTTTAAATCTGACTTTAGAGGACCTTGGATAGGACCCTGAATTTGAAACACCTTGTTATGCCATCACAGCAACACATTTTGGTACTCCCTGTTTGAAGATACCATAAATGGCATAGATGATCTTTTATTCATCATTTACTGTTGCAGCTGATACAGATGAATTTAACTCTGCTTTTTCTTCATGGATAAATGCATTCTTAAATGGCTTAGAACCCTTTTGAAGTATGAATGTCCTGTAAAATGTGTTGCAACAAATGGTTAATTAGATGTGATTTGGTTTTTTTTCCCTTTTCCAAATTTTGCTTTCATGTGCACACTAGCCTGAGAATTATGTTTATTTTCCAGTGTTAATGATACCAAAACTGATGACGTGATTCACAAAATCACCTACCAAAAGTTGGTGTTCCATGTTCATCTTGCAATTCCTTGGAATTCCCACAGCTTCTCTGGGCACCCTGGGGACTGATCCTTGGTTATTATGACAATTGTTATCCTTAAAAGTTATGAATATTTTGGGAAATTATGAGTTGTGAAAGGAGCCACATACACAAGTAAGACAATTCATTTGATCAATCCCAATTTCAGTGCTATTGACTGTATATTCCTGAGGAACAAGGAAATCCATATATCAATAGTTGTCATCTCCAAAACCCACCAAATTGAATTAGTGTTAATTCACATTTCATTATAAAATTATTTTTATCAATCATTTAGGGGCTCTATGTAACAAAGCTTGCAGTGCACAACAGAGAATGAATGCCAGGAAATTAAATCAGGAAAAACTTACAAAATACATTATCTAGATTAAACCTATGATTCTGCAGATATTTAAATTCAACATGAAATTGATCCATGATATTCCAGAAGGAAAAAGATTGCAATTTGATCATAGAAGCACCCCCAGTAGTTTTCTTTGTGTCATCTCCCCCTCCTTGCAGGTGAGAGGTTTGAGGGATGACAGTACATTTATATTTCCCATGTCTTCCTGAGCACCTTTCAAAAGCAGACATGCATTATAATAATAATGAATTTCACATATTCTCAATGCTTATGCATTTTGAATAAGAATTTTATATAATTAAATCCTGCAGATCTCACGGGTTTTTCTCAGTTTATAACCAGACAAACACCCACTCACAGCACTGCCCACCAAGCCCAAGAACCAGTAGCTGCAATTTCCTGCCTTTGCCACATGGATCCATAAAGGCCAATGATCATTCCAGTTTTTAAAAAGTTTCCTTCTTGTTCCATATATAGTGATTGCACTGTCTCAAAGCTCCAAATTTCACTTAAAATTATCTCTCAAACATTTCATAAAAATTTGGAAAAATAGGACCTTGCACACCTTTATTTTCTGTGAGTGTGTCAGCAATGAGACTTCACCCCAGTAAAAGCAGGGTGGGCACAAGCAGCCCCCTGCCTCCTGCTGTCTCCCTGCTCCTTCCTTGATCCATGAAAAACAGGGTTTTGTGGGATTGCCAAGAGCACGGGTTAGTGAGGTGGGTGTGGAACTCGGGCTGTGCACCACCTGAGCTCTCACCTGGGAGAGAGCAGGAGTCCCCCCACACCCCTCTGTTTTGGTGGCCACTTGTACAAATTCATGGTGCAGTTGTGTGCTTGAACCCTCTTTGTTATCATGTTTTGTGCTGGAAAACAAGATCTGAGAACGCTTCAGTGGATCCTGATGTCCTCATGGAACCACTCTCAGAAGGGATTTTGTGGGCTGTCCCAACCTGCAGAGACAAACATGGGGCAACTCCAGCTACCCCCAAACGCGCTGCAGAAAAGGAGATTGCAAGGATATTTACAGATAAACAACTTCTGTTTTCTCAAATATCACTAAATACTGTCTTGTTCAAAATACCTTGAAAATTGCTCATTCACAGTGGCTTTGTTTGCACAGTCCTGCCCTCTCAAAGCTCTCCTCCACGCACACACGCAGAGCCCCTGGAGGGTTTTTTGCTGACCCCCTCCCCAGCTAAAAGGCTTTAGAGCCACCACTGCTGGGCACACAATGAGCCCAGGCTGAGTGAGAGCAGCTGAACGGATTATACTTATTAGCCAAGTGGCTGCAGCTGACTTTGTACCCCGGTTGGGCTTTTTTTTTTTTTCACAATGACAAGCACAACACTTTAGCTTAAACCTCTGCGGAGGTGATTTAAGCGAGGTCTGCTGCTTTATGATTTGGGCTTTGAAATTGCCTTTCTGTGGTCGCAGTCAAATTATTTAATTTTACCCCATGATGTTTCAAATACTTTCCTCTAAAAAAGGGAGAATGCTTACCTGACATGAAGGGCCATAAAATAACTAAAGATATTTTTGTTAACTGTTTATTTGAAACGCTGAAAGGAGATCAATATGTTGATTTGTGTGAGCAGATACTGGTTTGCATGAGCAGATATTTGAGAATGTGAGCAAAGTGTTAATGCTTTTTCCTAACTAATTAATACCTGCAGAACACTGAAAAAAAAAGGTCCTACAATTCAACATAGGAGTACACAAGGCCTGAAATTCCTTTCAGTTAATTCAGGCAATTACTGCCAAAATTTTTTTAAAAGGTCTGAAAGCTTCATCATGATGGAGTCACTGCAGTTACCAGCCAGGACAACCTGAAAACTATTCAATAATGGTAGTTCGGGTCCAATTTGAAAAGTAGCCCAAGACAGGAAGCAATTTTCTCATGCCATAAAACACTTTCAGATTACAAAAGTCCCGTTCTGGGGTGAGGGAGAACCAAGAGGTTTCAGAAATTTTCACTATAAAGCAAAATTATGAAAACTCCCTGTTGGAGGCGTTTACACAGGGTGTGACCGAGCCAAGCTTGGCTCTTGCCCTGGCTGGTTTAGGGTGTTCAGGCTCCTGGGGACCAGTGCCTGCCACCCTATTACACATTCCTGTGCTGATCTGCTGCTGGGTGGGGCTGCTTTCACAGGTAAATAAACAGGTTTTGTACAAGTAGCTGTGTAAAGGTGAGAAAAGGTGGCTGAAGAAGTACTTGACTCAAAATAATGGCAGGATCCCGGTTCCAGGTGGGGACCGTGACACTCAGAAAGTCTTTATCGCTGTGATTCCTGTTTGTAGAGAAACATTTTGGAAAAGGAAGCTTGGAGGTCTTTTCCAGCCTTAATAATTCCATGGTTCTAGATCCCAGTGGGGATACAGGCTCATATATTTGAGGAAGGTTGTGTTCAGCTGGTTTGCATCAGACAAAAACAGAGCTACTTTTCTCTCTCTATTGCTGGAATTAGAATTTTCACCCTCAATTTGTAAAACATTTGAGGCAAAAGTTTTCCCAAAACTGCTACTTCCCCATAAAACATTTTGCTTTGTTACAGCAAGTCAGAAATTTCTAATTAAACATTCTGCTAAAAAATATAAAAATCCCATCTGAGTACACGGTAATTTTTTTTTTCACCAGTAAAGTTGTTGGTGGAAGTTGTTGTATGCTGGAGTCAAGTTTAGAAGACCATTGCCAATATGTAAAATAAACCATTTAAGCATAAAGTCTGCTGCACACTGAGGTCATGGTGGACTGACTTGACTTATATTTGCTGCAGAGAGTCAACAAACTATTATTTTTCCCACCTTCTGCTCAGTCAGCCATCTCAGCTCCTATTGATTCCAACTGAGATTCACTTGCTTTAAGGTTTGATTTGCAAGTTATACATTTTGCATTTGACCTATTACCAAGATACATTTTTATCCATATTCTCTATTTCTGTCCATGCTTCTTAGTCCAAACAAAATTTTACAAAGGAATAGAGCATCTAATTATAGATATGCATTTCAAAAATCCTTCTTTTTCAAAAGTAAATCAGAAAATAAGCATCTTTTAAACTGTTCATGAAGACCGATCATGTCATTGTCATATTCATCTTTTCTGTATCATGATCAGAAACAGAATTAAAATAATTATCCTTGCCTTCATAACTTAGGAGCATCTTTACAGAATGGGCTAGGTTTATGAACTTTGTCTCCCTGACTCTGGAAATTATTCAGTGTGATTGTGGACAAGATCTAAAATTGATGCAGGTGCCTAAAGGGTGACTCAGGTGAAACTGAAGCATCTCAGTTGAAGATTTTGCTGAAAATGCCCTCCTGGCTGCGAGATACCTCCCTGGGCATGTCGGGGCTGACCTCCTCTGCTACCCACAGCTTCTCTCCTGCACCCATCAAGCTGATCAGAACTCAGAAATCAGATTTTTTTTCCTTAAATCTCTTGAGGAATTTGATCTAATCGCTGCTCAGAGATCACAGCCAACAAACATGTGAAGAATACAGATGAAGTCACTTTATTTTTAAAACTTGGCCCTCGAGAGGATGATTGGTGGTGGTGCCCATGTGTTATATCCGCTATTTCTTGCCGTGTTTGCCCAAGAAATGGAGAATATATATTTGATTTCACCTTCTGCCAGGGAAAGTGCAAGCCCACATTCCCAGCCCCCCAGCGCAGTTCCTTAACCAGTGCACTGCAAGCTGCTGCTGGGTTTCTGATCTCGGGACCAGAGGTATTTTCCAAAGACAGTTTAATCTCGCAGCAGAGAGTTTAATTGCTTCCAGCAGGGAAGGGAGCTGCACTCCAGGCTGCTGTGTCTGTACAAATGATCAAACACTTGGCAGCTGCACAGGCACTGGGGCTGCTGCCGGCCCTTTCTGAACCAAACCCCTGCCAGCGAGGGAAGGGACGGTCAGGGGTGCCTCTCCCAAGCTGAGGGGCTCAGATGGACCATTCCCCCTCCTCAGCCACCAATTTCCCAGCAGACAGCCAAGCCTGGATTGGCAGGATGGGAAAGGCTTCTCCCTGCTCACCACACACCACACTGCCCTTCTCAGCTCCTTTCCTGAATAGCCCTGGGGAGACTTTCCCTGTGGTGTGTTCACCATCCCAAAGATGTTTCGTGCAAAACAAGTAGCCCTCAATAAATGGCATTTGTTGAAACACTTCTGATGGGTTTTTTTCCCTTAGTTATTTAAATAGTACATTACTATAGCAACTAGTGCCTCACTATCTTTAATGTATTAAACTTCATTACACCATATGAGGCAGGAGAATATTATTATTTTACTTCACAAAGGTGGGAGCAAGATATAGATACTAAATGGGTGTTTACATAGAAAAGCTAAATTAGAATTTCAGCTAAGAAGACGTATCCAGGTTAACTCTCTTTTAGCAGCCACTGGTGGCAACAGGAGCAAAGACAACTCAGTGTGGAGTGGTAACTGGGAGCCCAAATCTTCCAGGTCACTCTGAAACCCACCCTGACCTCTGCCCCGCCTCCCCTGCAAGGGCTTCATGTGCTGAACTCACATTTGTGCACATTTTGCAGCCACGTTTTGCCTGAGTGATGATGGGCAGGAGCTTTCTTTCCATGAACCGTAACACAATATTTCCTTTTCTGCAACAGGAACAGAGTCCTGGAGCACCACCCAGAGCCACAACCCCACCTCAATCCCGCTGCCAGGTCAATCCTGCACAGAGCAGGCAAAACCCTGCATCCCCTGGGGCTCTGTGTGCCTGTGGGTCGTGCCCCATGCAGGACTGCACGATTTAAGAGGCGTCACCTCGCGAAGTCACCATTATTTAACCGGGAAAGCACATGAATTGATAGCACTTTATTAGCATTGCTGGCACATCGCTCCTGCAAAGCAGAGTGGCAAGCGAGGTCACTCCCTCATGCGAGAGAGAGGTGTTGTATTATTCCAATACTTGTTTTGATCTTTAATTTAGTTGCTTCATGTAAAAAAAAAAGAAAAAAAATCAGTGACAGATATGTTGATTCGGAATGTCTGTTAACAGTAGTGCTCTGAGGCTTATCAAAGAAAGATGCTTGAAAAGGAAGCTCTGTTTTGAAAAAGAAAGAATAATCAGAAGTCAGATATAACATGAGTGTATTTTTTCTGAATACTCTTCCTGAAAATTATCCTTGAGCTTTAACAACAGCTGTTACTTCAAATAGATTTTCCTTGCTTTTTTCTAATTCTTCAATTAAGATGTTAGAAGAAGTAAGTTTAGATTTAGATTTAACTTAACCAGTGAGTTAATAATTATAAAACACTGCAAATGATGAGGGTATCCAGTATTAACATGAGTTTGGCCACTCACACAGGTAGCTGATATACACAGGCCTGAGGCACAGCCTACAGAAGTCACCTGAGGTCTCCTTAATAACTTCAAGAAGCTGCAAATAAAACTATTGAATAGAATATTGCAAAGCCTGACTGTGCCCTGTGCCAGAATTTGCTTGGGAAATTGTTCTTCACTCTGAAATCATCTTCTGGTGTCTCGGGTTGTGGTTTTTAAATGTTCTGCCGCTAGTCATGGTGGCTGCAAAGAAGAGCTTGAAAAACTTAGCTGAAGGTAAGACACTGCAAGAACATATCACTGAGTTTTCAAAGTCTGCAGTTGTGTTTGTGAGAAGCAGGAAGGCAGCATTCATCTGAGAGGCTTGTTAAAGCCCAGAGCCTGGAGTAAGAGCTGGCAGAGAATTCAATGTGTGGGGACCTAAAGAAACAGTGAATTCCAAATCAATATGTAACACAATTGTTACTGCAACTGAATGCTGTTCTGTTTTTCCATTCAGACTCCACTTCCCCTTTGGCCATTTCCCTGTTATCATGAGACTAAACAGCAGAGATTTCATTCATTTCACTGCCCCAGTGACTAATCTATCACCTGAACTACTTCTGTATACAAGATCAAAAGTGATGGTGAAGAAAAGGTGCTTGTTACTGGCTTTAAGAAAGAAAAAATAAAATTCTAATTTGTTGAAGCAAATTCAGCATTGGAAAGGGAAAGAAACAAACAAACCAAGAAGTAATGAGGGAGAGTCAGTGCTGAGAGTGGGAAAAGGCCGAGGATGTGCCTTGCATTGCAGACATCGCCACGTGCCGTCAGGGATGCACTCCCTGCCCGGGAATGCCGGCGGGTGCTTCCCAGAGAGAACAACCCTCCCTTCCCAGGCAGCAAAACCTCTGCTGAGAGCCAGGATGTGGGACAGAGGGGATGTGAGAAATGTAGGGGAGTGCTCCCGCAGCCCAGCTGGGAGGGGAGACAAAGAAACCCCTTGTAGGGCTTCTCCTCAGGGAACGGCTCAGCGCTCGCAAGGGGTTTTGTGAAAAGAGCTGAACAATCTTCTGAGGCCTGGGATTAATTTCACAAGATGTCTGGGGGCACCAGAAATGAGCCCTGCTTGGAGAACAAGCTCCAGGGGTGTCAAAATTTGTTTCAGTGCTTTTTTTTGTCAGTTTAAAGGGTATAACCCAAGGGGGTCTTATTGCTATGTTCAGGGATTCTTTTGAGTTTTTAACAAGGTTTTTTAAAGTTTTTAACAGTTTTCAGTTTTTAACACATACAGAATCACAGAATCATCAAGGTTTGAAGAGTCTATTCAAGGTCATCCTGTCCCACCATCAGCCCAGCACCAACATAATTATCCCTAAACCAGATTCCCAAGTGCCACCTCCAGACACCTCTGGAACATTGCCAGAGACATAACTCCAGCACCTTCCTGGGCAGCTTATTCCAAGGCCTGAGCACTCTTTCAGTGAAATTTTGATTTGTGATATCTAAGCTGACCCTCCCCTGGCACATCCTAAGGCTGTTTCCTCTCATTCTTTCCCTTCAGACATTGCAGAGAGGACTGACCCCTCCCTCCCTACAACCTCCTCCCAGGTAGTTATAGAGAGGAATGAGGTCCCCTGCAAAGAAGTTGTCTTGAAAATAGGAATGGGATTGAAAAACCCAGCAGTCTGATTGCCAGGTTTGACTGGGACTGGCTGTTGTCACCGTGGCACAGACCCTAAGGGGCCACCAACCTTCCCAACCCTTCATTCACCTTATGACATGACCCAGCAAAGGCCAAGTGCTGACGCTCCTCTCCCACTCCTCCTCCTCTTCCTCTCTCTGCTCCAGCCCTTTGAAATGTTCCATTTGCCTCTGAGCACTGCCTGGGTACTCCTTGTCCACTCAATCTGCCTTTTGTTGCTTCATATGGAGCCATGTGAACTCTCTCAGTCTCTGACTTAAAAGCCCCACTTTGGGGAATGATGTGAAAAGCATTTCTTTTAAAATGAAGAAAGCCAATGGAATATTTTTTCGGTAACCATCAAGGCTATGAATAAGAGCAAGGAAATACATGAAAGTAACCAGCTGATGGGTGCTGAAGGTATCTACTTTGGATGGATTATCAAATCCATCTTCAAATATTTCAAGGCACATTTTATAACAGGTATTTGACTATTAAAATAATAGTAAAAGTAAAAATAATGGAATTTTTTTTAAATTTAAATCATAGTCTCACTTCAGTCTATAACAATATTCCAGTTAATGACTTGATCTATTATATAGTTCTGTTATATGCTAATAAAGTTAATATACTTCCCATTTCAAAAGTGCTTTCCAAGATTATTGTATCAATTACTCTTATTAAAGCCTTCTGATGGTCCTGGGGGGTGGACTGTGCAAATCCAAGGAATATGATTATGCCTCCCTAACCCTTTGAAACATGGCCAGTGTGGATGCTGCATTTTGAGCATTGTTAGCCCAATGTGCTGCTGTTGTGTATCAGCAAACCCCTTCACAAGAACATTGTCAAAAGAAAATAATGCCATGGTTAGCTGTACATTGAGCAAACTAATGGATCTGAAAGAAATTTCAATGTGGTAAATAATCTTCTGTCTGCTATAATTAAGGGTGTAGCTGGGAAGAGGAAGATTACTTATCTGCTCGCACGAGAGGAAGAGAGCGTGAATGAAAATAAATTACGTGCAGCCCTCTCCAGCGCACAGGACTTCCCCCGGGCGCTCACTGCGGGGGATTTATGCCTTCCTGAAGACATTCCTGCATCTGTCCCTCCCTGGTGCTCCAGCAGCTGCTCCAGCTGGGCACGAGTGGCAGGAGGATGGAGGAGAAACTCACGACCCAACAGCTGCCATTGCTCCTGTTCCCTCTGAGGCACGAAAACGCAATGCCAGCATCACCGCAGCGCCGACAATCCAACGCCGCATTGCACGGCACCGGCAAATTTTGCACTCAGGTGTGGCTGGTACTGACAGGACACTCCTGAGGCTGACAGCACTTGGTGTGCCCCAGTGTCCGTGTCACGTCACATTGACTAAGAACAACAGCTTCGGAAAACTGGGAAAACTTTAAATGATCCCAGTTCCGTTTAACTACAATGTGCACAATCCTCCTCCTCCCTGCCCTGCCTTTTGGAAGTGTTCACGGGATGCTCACAGAACACGTGAGGTTTGACAGCAAAACCAGCAGGTAGGTGGAGGATTATTTCATCTGGGCATGATTTCACCTGGGATTACTCGCAAGGAATGGAGCACCATGTATTTCGAAGAGCAGCGAGTGATCCATCTATCTGTGTGCATGCCAGAACCAGTGCCAGTGCAGTGCCCAGGCCTCATTCACTCAAATACTGCCTCTCACCTCCTCTTTATTTATTTATTTATTTATGGTTTTCCTCCCATCTGCAGAGGTAACACCCTGCTGACCTCCAGTGAGAAACGGGGCCAGAGGAAAAAGCTGGGAGAAAAAAAATTTTTTGAACTAATTTTTTGAATTCTACAAAATATGAAATTATTCATATTCGTGGGGGCTAAGGAACCCTCTGCAATGCTGCTGCTAATTAGCTTGGAAGCAGAAAAAGTCATGTTATGTTTCAGGAGAGGTAATGTCACCTATGGACCTCGGCATGGTCAAAGCACAGGAGTTTTCTCTCAAGCACTTGCAAGAAAGACACAAGGACACCTCAGAAGGAACAGGAAGGTTGCACAGAGAGCATTTTCCCAATTCCAGGATGACTGACTAACTCCATGAAGCCAGAGCACCTTAGGAAGTTGTCCCTGTGCATTTGGTGGTGCATGTTCTTACTACTCAAACAATCCCATACTCTTCTCTTTAGAACCACAACAGTCACCAATCTCAAGTTCCAGAGGTCAATAGTGGGAGAAGAAAGTGGGAGAGGATATTTATAATTTTACATTTTCTTACATCTTTGAAAGGAGAGTTTTCAGTTTTATTGAATGCTTTATCCCTCTTACATTAAGAAAGTTGATACGATCTCAGAGTTTACCTCCTGGTAAGTAATATAGAGCACTTAGGATTTATTTACTGCTTCATTTTTTATCATTTCTGCACAAGCGAAACCATCTTATTATTGCCTGTAATACAAAACCAAAATTATCTCAAGGTTTCTCTATTTTTTTTTTTTTTACAGTTTGCATTTTTGCTCAGTATATCCCTTTATTAGTGCTGCACATTATAAGAAATAACCAAAATTGAAGACATAATTGCAGGTGAGCCCATAACACTGAGATGATTTGCTGATACCGTAACCTCTCCAGGAGTAAAAAGTGCAGCAGAAAAATAGCCGAGTATTTTGTTTGCCTTTCATTCTACTGTTATGGGAAGGGAGAGTATTAAATATTCCACTCCACAACTCCAAACATCTGCAAGAATGGATTAAAGTAGATATGTGTACTTTTACCAGCAACTGCAATGCTTTTAAGGGGCATTTCTGGTTAAAAGGTGCAGACTGGGTGGTTCTCTCTGTTCTTTTGCAATCATAGCATCACCTAAGCTGATAAGCACCCTGCCTTTTGCAGACCTGAGGAGTGGAAATTGTGGCTCATGATCATTCTGAGAGCTCCTGGAGCAGCGCAGAGGCCAAGCTCCATTAGCCTGCATGAGCAGGATATTCCTGCATGGGAGAGCCTGGAGCAAGGCAGTAATTTGGATGGATGGGAGCTCACCTGGAGGCTTCCTCTGAATCTGTTTTATCCAGAAAATCCAGGAGTGCAAACCGTAAATCGTGGCTCCATGAGCCAGTCTGGGAAAGAAACGTCCTGTTTAACTGCGAAGGATAAATTTCAGCTCAGCTTTCTTAACGTTGCCTTTTCCCTTCCTCCTCACAGCTTTCCAGATGTCCTGCAGAGTGCCCCCTCATTTCTTCCTGGAAAAGCACTGCAGCACTAACAAAATCAAGATACGGGTCTCACTTCTGGATACAACTTCTCACGTTCCTTGGGCCAAGCTGGTCCAAATTTGGATCTCTTTTTTTATTTAAGGCTGTGCTGAGTGTGTTTTTCTGCAGAGCACTGGCTGCCTGAGGACCATGAGTGGTACATGTGTGTATATGTCTATAACTGTATATATATCTATATCCATCTAAAAATATATCTGTATCTATATCTATCTAAATAAATATATATATATTTAGATAGACACAGATATAGATATAGATGTCTCTATATATATCTATATATATTTATATAGATATATATATATATATAAAAATATATATAAATATAAAATGGAATACTAGATTGAAAAGGGACTTTAAGGATAGTGTGGTCCAACCTTTCTTAGCAAAGCCACAGTTAAAACAAAATGGCCCAGAACCATGTCCAGCTGAATATTCCAAGTGTCNTATATATATAAATTTAGATAGCTATAGATATAGAGATATATAAAGTGTCAGGTTCTCTGACCATGAAGAAACTGCACAAACAGCCCAGCAAGTTTCACAGGAAGGTGACTTCTTGGTGTGCTGGAAGCACCAAACTGGAGGTGTTTGCTGCTGTTTTTCACCTCAGCCTAATTTCTAATTTTGTTTACTTTCTTGATATGTCCACTGACATCTGAGGAGGAGAGATTGCTGACTGCAAACATATCTCCCTTTGGCAGAGTCATCCCTGCAATTTGTGCTGACCATATGAATATCTAGGTAGTTAATACAGCAAGGGAAGGTTTTATTTTTTCAAAGTGGGGGGAAAAAAGCTCTCTCTGTGTGGGGCTGGGTGAAAATATGGGATCTCCTTGAACAATTCAGTTAGGAAAGAATTTGGAGTTCAAATGAAAAATACCTGTTTCCAGTTACTCCGGTTTAGATCTGAAATTATTGCATTGAAGTCAGTGAAATTATTTTTGTGCTACCTTGGGCTAAATGCTCAGAATTCAGCCACATTGTGCCATCATGCATTTTTCCCTGACTAAAAAGGCAGAATATCACAACTTACTTTTTCCTGGAGAAGAAGGAGGCATTAGCACTGCATTTGAAGTAGAAGTTTTAGCTCCTGTGTCTCACAATTGCCAGGGAAGTATCACATATGAGCACTGCAGCCTGCCTACCTCGGGCAGTAATTGCTTTCCTGGCTTCCAGCAGTTTGCCTGTGGTGTATTTCATTTCCATATAAATTTTCCATATAAATTTGGAAATGTATATTACATATAGACCCATACGTGCACGTGCGTATATTCTGGCAATGAGGAAAAGCAGGTAGGAAATACACAAGTGAACACAAACATTTGTGGATCCCTCTAGTAAGGCCAAGAAGGAGGAGAAAGACAAGAAAAGTCTTAAAAAACCCCCCAAACCTCAACTCCCAAAATCATCGATTTTCAGCGTGTGAATTAATCAACCTGAAGTCAACCCAATTCCTCTCTCTCCACTGTTGATTCTAATTCTTTCTGGATATTTTTATTCATTTCCTTGAGCTTCCCTCAGGCTGATTTCTGACTTTTTAAGTTAATTTTTAAGTTTGGGCTTGTTTGTTTTGGAAACTTCACAATACTTGTAGTTTTTGTGTTGCAGCTATCATGGCTTAATAGGCTTAGCCCACAGCTCTCTATTTCACACTAAATGAAGGGAAAATAAAAATCTATTAGTCACTGATTTTATAATAACTCCTAAATTATGTGAATTATATGTTGGGGTAAAAATAGAAAGGCTTTTAAATTCAAAACTAAGGAAACCATCTCTGGGTGTTCATAATCGCTCTAAAATCAAATGATTGTCTTGGGTTTGGGTTTTTGCTACTGTTAAAATATCTTAAGGGAAAAAATGCAAAATAAGCCAGTGTTCCATTTCAAAACTGGTGAGTTTTACAGGAGATCACTGGTTATCATGAGTAAATTTGATGTAAATCTAAATGTCCGTTGCAGTGTGGATTAAATTAGATATTATTTACTAGATAGTTATTAACTTATCTAGTAAGACTATTCTGACTTGGAGTTTATTCTAAAATCATTACAAACAGAAGGAGAGGTAAAAGAAAATATCCTGAAATCTCTGCTTAACAAACAAGATGAAGAGAGGAAAGGGGAGCCAGGGAAGGATGGAGCTGATTAAAACCCTTCTTGTCCCATCAGTCAACTCTGAAAAAGTTCAAAGAAACATAAAGCCTTTCTATTGAGAGCTTTAGAGGGAAAGGGACTAAAAATGATCATTTCTAAACTGAGCATATTCACTTTGGGTTCTGTTACTCCAGCAAGACACCCACAGCTCCCTCCATGCCAAACAAGCAGCCTGACAAGGCAAACTAACAGCGTTTTATGCAGGGAGCTACATCTGATACCACTCAGTAGACTCTTATAATTCTATAAAACTAAAGATGTGGCTTTTCAAAATCACCTGCACCAAAGCTATTTTCTTTACTTCCACATATACTTATCCTTGCCCAGGAAAGTACTAAAAATATGTGCAAGGATTGTGGGTCCCTTTTTCCTACTTCTAAATTTAATGTTGTTCCAGCAATAATATCCCATAGCTTTGGTCCTGCCCTGAAACTCAGACTTACATGAATTTAGTGTTGCCATGAATGGACAACATCTGTAAGGTCCATAGTAGCAGGACCTTGCATAAATTTAAAACAAGTCAACCAAATTGAATCCACGCTAATGAAGAATTTGCTAACATTTTCAGGTTCTTGCAGTGAGCAGAAGACAGAGGTGTAAGCTGAATCAGGAGCCCATATCACAATATTATCTCATTCCTTTAAACACATTTGAAATACATGAATCAGCATGAGACTAGATCAGGAATGGGGTGGAAGGAGCAGCAGCAGCTCTTTTCCTGCACCGTGATCCCTTGCAACACATCCCTGCTGGCAGCTTTGGGGTGAGCTCCTTTGGTGACAACGCCCGCAGTTTAATCTCTCACCTCAGAGTTAATTTTGTACCGCAGTGGGCAGAGCAGCCATGATGTAGGAGCAGGAGGAAATGCAGAGAATTTTTCACATGCAAACACACGAGACCCAGGAGTGCCAAGGCCTGTCTGCCCGAGCTGGGGAGGGAGGGTGGCTCAGCAGCAGGTCTGTGGAAAGGCAAACACCTCCCCAAACAGCCACAAATCACCTCAGTCCAGATTTAAAATATGGGCAGGGAGAGCAGGACACAAAGCTGTCGGCATTAGGAACTTGGACTAAAAACTGAATGCTTCAGAACCCCCTTAGGAGATGTGAACCATTCTCAGGAGATATGAACTCCTCACTCTTGTGCCTCAGGGTGCCTGGCTGGAAAGACACCTTCCATTTGTCCCATTCCTCCTTGTCAGAGCTCCAGAAGTGGGGAGGAACGGGATTTTCTGAGTTTAACATTTGGGGCTCTTGGTTGGTGGAAAGGAGCTCTGGCTCCACGTGTTGCTCCCTTTATAGTATAAAGAGTTACCAGATACACAGAGATAACTTTGATTAACAGAGCGTTATCAGACACAGCACAGAAGGACACAACCATTTCAGGGAAAAAAAAAAAGACAGCGTTTTGAGCTGTCTAAGAGGCTTGTTTTGCTCACAAAGAGATGGGTACTGCAAGGTAAGTCAATTACTTCTGCACGAATGGGATCACTGATACCTGAGAACATTCTGCAGCACAGAATAAACTGGATAAAAGTCTGAAGAATTCAGGTTTGGATTAACAGTGATTTCTTTTCCCCCTCCTCTTTCTCAATAACATTTTTGTAAGAACAGGGAACATTTAGGGAAGAAGTGATAAAGGGCAGCAATGCTGCCATTTTCCTGCAAATAAAGCTGTTTTTACCAACATGCTCCTGATTCATTTTGCTTACATTGATCACAGCCCAGTTTTATACATAGTAATTCTTGGCTCATCAGGTCCAAAGAAGCCTACCAAACCAGTCTGGATATAAAATCCTGATGTACCCCAATACTGGGGTGTGGATTCAGGAATTTTTTGCAGGATTGAAGCTTTGGCTGTAGAAGCTGGGAATGGGATGTTCTAGGTATTTCTGAGTGGAAATCAGTATTAATGTTTAGGTTCTTCCTAACTATGATCCCCATCCAGAGCCTTTAGGGAGTTTTCTGCTCTTACTGGTGCAGGACTGGAGCAACACTGGGTTGCTGCCAAGCTGAGGACCCCATTTAAACTGCATTTCGAGGTTTACACTTTGAGTGCTCTTTTATGCAACTTTAGACTTCTGGCTGAAACGCCGGAGAAACATCTAAAAATAATATTTCATAATCACAACATATAAATCTTACATCACGCCGCCTTTCAGCCGAGACAGGTACAGCTGCAAGGGGAAACCAAAGCTCTCGGTGCTGCTGGCTGGAACAGAGATTTACATGGAGGAGGGGGAAGAGAACAAGCCTTGTTCTTTCATGTTGTTCATTTTCACTGTCAGGATTTACAGCTATTCCTAGCGGCGTCTCAAGACCCGAGGAAGAGGGGAGCCATGGCATAAATATGGAACACAGGAATTTACACGAGGTCGTGCCAGAAAGGGCTGAGCGAGGTGGAAGCAAAGCTGTGAGGGCTGCAAACCCTTTTTCTCCTAGGCCCGAGCAAGGATTGGGCTAAAGGAGGCAGAGGGACAAGCTGGGGCAGCAATAGGGAAGTACAAAAATGGGTGCTAAGGTGAAAAGCCCAACAGAACCAGGCAGGATCCTTCCACAGCACCAGAGGATCAACAGAAATTTTGTGTGTCTGAGCAATAAACAACCATTTAACAAGAGTCAGACTCAAATTCAGGACACAGGATTTCCTTTCCTCATGTTCATGTTCATAACTTACATCAATTTCACTGAAATTTAAAATACGGTTGAAGGGAAGCATAAGTTAACGAATAATCATTAGTGCCAAATTAAATAGGTTTTGTCTTCTGTAAGTAACCTAAAAATAAATCAGTTTATCTCTGACTATAAAAGGAATTTCAGAACACAGCTATAATTTAAACATCTTTAGACTTGAAGCAGAAACACTTTTTCTTTTAAACTTGGGTGAGGTTTGAGATCAATTTTTGCCCTTCTGGACTGACTTTTTGCATCCTTAGTGTTTTAGTTTGGTAAGTAAAAAGCATGTAATTGCCATAGCTATGCCTGTATTTTTGCAATTTAAGGATCAGAACATGCAAATTCTATCCTGAAATTATTGAACATTTTAATCTTCTCATCTAAGGCCTTCAGTATATGATTGTACAGGTGTGCCCTGGCTTCCTAACAAAATGCAAATCCCTCTCAATAAGCACATTTTTATTCAAAGAAGTAAAACCTAAAATTAAACCAATCTTTTTTTCTCACCATCATTAGGTGGGAGAGGCAAGAACACTGGGCAAGAATAAGACACCTGCATTGTAAGGTAATCCCATGTTCCCATGTCGAGCATGGTGTGAATAAAGGCCTGTGATATATTTCTCCAGACATGCGTGAGGAAAAATTGTTGTCTTCATCAGCAGAGGCAAAAGGAATCTCTCTCTCTCTCTCCTTTTGCCCAGATCTCATATTTCTGTGGTTGCTATAGAAAGCTATTACTGGAACTCATATCTAATAAGTTTTCCTCTCCATCACCAAATAAGTCCCTAATACCCAGTATTCCAAGCTGTTTGTTTTAGATATTGTTCTCCATGATCTCCTTTTTTCTTCCCTTTTTTTTCTTTTAACCTGTAAAAGGGTCAAGGTTTTATTTTCTCTCCAGATACCTTCTAACTTCAAAGTTTCTGATTTTAATATAATTCCTTCGTTGTCAAGCAACAGCCACGAAGACACACAACAAACCACTCTTATTTGTTTCACTTCTGCTCTGTCGTGAGGCTGAGCAGCTCATGGTTCCTGCTGCAGCTGACAAGGGCCAGTTTTGGTGGCCTGGCATTCCCAGCTGGACTGATTTCTGCAGGGTGGCAACTCTTTGCCCCTTCCTTCCATAGCAGGGACTCTGCCAGCCTCTGCTGGGCCAGTGGGGATGGGAACAGGAATGGGGAATGGGGTGGGAGCAGGAAGAGTTTTATTTAAATTAAAAAAAATGGCGACAAAGCACAGAACTAAAAGTTTTTTCAATTCTCAGAAAAAAATAGCTCCAGCGGCAGCCTCGCTTCTGAAAAGCAGCTGTAACATGAGTGACAGAAAAAGGCTGAACTCTAAAGGTTCCAGAACGACTCTTGCAAAACATTCAGGACCCCTCTGCACGGGTGACTGGTGACGGTGGAGTTTTGCCCAGGGCAGCAGAGCCCCTCCAAGGCTGACGGGGTGAAGGATTCCTCAGAAAAGCTCCTTCTCTGGCAGTGTCAGCTACGTGCCTCAGACAATGCAGAACCTGATGATGCATCATTTATGTTATTGTCCTAGGAGGGTTATGAATTCCACGACGTAAAAAGCTCTGTATGCCACATCTATTTTTTCCCCCCCCCCACTCCTTTTAGTGAAATTCAGGAGGAAAGATGTACTAAAAGCAGGAATGTTAGCTGAATTACACCCCATCACAAGAGTTTTGTATATCAAACAAAAGAGGATTCATACTTCCAATTATGCAGAGTGAAATGCAATAGTAAACTCAAAGACTTTTTTTATCTTAATGCTTAAATGCTAGGCTAGATATAAAAAGAACGCATAAATAAATGATAAATTGTTGATTACTTTGAAAGCTAATTTGAAATCTGTGTACTGTGCTGCTGACAGCAAGTGTCCTGGAGTGGCCCAAGAGATGCAATTTAATGTAGAAGCACCATGAGAGAGTGGAGATTCACCTGAAAAGGATGGGGGTTGCAGTGAGGTTCAAAGCATCAAAGTGATTCTGCCCACAGGAAAATAAAGCCATTACATAACCTGTTACAACCTGTGTGTGAGATTTCTAACACAGGAACAGTGAGGGAGAAAAATAACTCAAAACTCAGCCATTAAATCTGGCCTGGACTTGACAAATGCACACACACAAAAAAATATGACCTTGATTTTCCTGTGTTGAGTACTTCAGTGCAGCATAAAATCATGTTTAGCTGGTTGCCCACTCCCTGCCTCCATTTCTACCCAACACTGCACTTGTACAGATGCAAGCTCACATTTCACCATCTGCACACGGGTTCCCCAGGACATTTTAAGGTGCCCAAAACTGGTACAGCAAGTGGCAGAACACAGCTTTTACAGTCTGGCTTCGAAATGATCACTATTCCTTGTGCACTGTGTGCTCCCCCACCTCAAGAAGGGAGCTCCTGCCCTGAGTCAGTCTGTTCCTCCAGGGTGCCATCACGTCTTCCTCAGTGTGTCCTGGTCCCTTGCCCAGGTGCTGGTCTTTACAGGCTCCTGGCAGGCTCAGGATCCTCTCCCAACACCCAGCAGGACCAGCCTTGTCTCCCACAGCTGAGGGCAGTGCAGGCAGGACACAGTCAGCCCTTCTTTCCACGGCCCATGGGCAGATCAGGTGTTACTGGGGGTTAACTCACTGAGGAATGGGAAGTGAAAATGGCATCTGAATCCCTGTTTGCATTCCAACCCTCTGCTGTTTGATTAAAAAATCAAGGTTAGTCATCTCCCTTGGGAGCCCCCCTCACCTCCAAGGATATTGCAGTGCTCTGCATGGATATTGGCTTGGTCTGCACTTCTGGGGATATGGATATTTGGTGAGGTGGGAAAGGCTTTTGCGCAGTGCACGGAAAAGCCAGAGGAACAAACTGTCCCAGCCTCCTCACAGAGCCACGCACGCACTGAAATCAGCTGCTCTTTGGGAAAGCTTGGACAAACAGGAAATATTTGATCTGGAAAAGCACCCTTTTCACTGGCTCTTCTCCTGAAGGAATTGGTAAATTGGGGCAATGAAGGGCAATGCCTGACAGCTTTAGCAGAAAGCCAGCAGCCAGGGAAAGAGCAGGACCTTGTCCCCAAGGCACTGCCCTTTCCATGCTCCCCTTTGAATGACCTTATAGCCGGCAGTCCGGCTCCATCTGCACTCCAGCCCTAGGAGGGTGGGCGTTTCCTATCAGTGCTCTCCAAAATTAGGAAGGCAATTTTACTTCTGCCTTGAATTGCCATAATTAAGATGCTTTTTGCATCTGATGCCTCTCTCTCTGTGTGCCGAGCACAAATCACATGCCCTGGGCCGTCCTCCCGCTCCTTCCCACTCCATCCAGCTCCCACCTCTGCTGGCGCTGCCTTGCGCAGGGAAGAGCAGCAGCTGCTCCATCGTCAGGAGCATCTCCCTCCCAGGCTGGGGATGGATGGCAGATGACAGACAGAAAGCAGCTCACGCGTGGGACCTCAGGGTGGGGAGGGCAGCACCTGCCAAAACCTCTGAGGTCTGGGTGTGCTCCTGGTGGGTTCGGTTCCTGGTCCAGATCTGCTCTCCCAGCTCCCTGGCTGCTCCCCCGAGGAATAATGGGGTAGGGCTGTATTTTTAGGAAGCTCAGATGAGCCTCCAACCTGAGGGTTTCGCCTTGTGCCACCTGACTCCTTGGAGAGCAGCACGCGCTCCTCGCTGAGGTGGTGATAAGGAACGTGGGTCCCAGGAAGTGGGATCGTGGTGCTGAATGCCAGGACTGACATCTCACAGCCCTGGGAAGGAGGCCAGTGCGTCTTCTGCATCTGAATTTCAGGCTCTGGGGTGTCAGGATGGTGTTCAATAGATCTCATTCTCTGCACCAGGCCAGATCGTGCACTCTGAGCGTATCACTCAAGCTGCTGACAACGGGGCTCAGCGAGCAGAACCTGCGCGGTCAAACCCCGCCTGGTGCAGAAAGTCTGGGCTCAGGCAGCAGGCTGGGCTTTAAAGGGAGGAAATCTCATATTTATTCATGATTTAATTAAGAGAGGCCAGGCTTTTCAGCCTATTTTGAATATACATGAAAACAAATATATAGATAAGGCTATCGTTCCTTTTATCAGCCCCATGCTTCTGAACAAAACAGCAATTTCAAATATTCTGGATAGCGAGATTTAATCCAGCACTGGGCCCTGACCCTGCTTTTCCCATATAGGGATTTAGAGCGTGGTGCTAAAGATTTGAATCCTGAACACCCAGCAAAAGACACATGAAAAGCAAAAAATCTCTCACTGAATTTTGTTCCAGCCTTGTTTGAACACAAACCTCCCTGTGCTCCGGGTTTTATTCATTAAAATAAAGCACACAGAATAACTCTCACCTACTATTATTAATCATAAGGATTTGCTCAGGAAAACAAATATACTTGGGCTTTCAGAACAAATCAATTCGGAGAAAGGGAATATTTTGTCTGCCATGACAGCCCAGAAGAGGGTAAAAACAAACATCTTTGCTGCTGCTGGTTTACAGCTGACTCTGCGATGGACTGCTGGTGATGTGTGATGCTATTTTTAAACAGCAATTGTTTAATCACTTCTGTTCCCACAGGCTGAGACTAAAAATGATGCCTCCAGAGCACTTTGTCTACAAGCAGGTAGAAATAATTTGATCACATCCTTTATGGCTGCAGAGGAGATGGTGCCATACGAAGCATCGGCAACACATTTCACAAAGAATCTAAATATTGAGCAGGAGTGAGAGTGTGTTGGTCATGACATCAAAGTGGCATAATGTCACCAAGTAATCTGCTCTGAAACACATCACCCTCTCCAATAAAAAAGGGAATACTCTGCTTAAAGCTGTATATTTTTTATGGCTTTTTCTCTTTTTTTTCTTCAGAGTTTGCTCTTGGAGCTCATGTCCCCACTTTCCATGAAAGGCATGGATTATGCTGAAGGACCTTGGTAATTGTATGAAAGCATTTTGATTGTGGATATTTCTGGGACTGTTTAGTGGACTTGCTGTTGGTTTGTTGTACTTGACAGCTCTATTGTGAACTCTTCCCAAGGAAAGCAGAATTAAACACAGATGGACTTGCCAGGAAGAGAGCGTGACATTGTCTCACTCACAATTCTCCACCAGGACTGACTGTACCTCCACACCCAGCCTTCCACAGCACGCCTGCACCTTGCCACACAGCAACAATTCCTATTACAAATATTAAAGCAGTCGTCCTGCAGAAAGACACATCCATTTCAGCAAACTGGAGACATTCCCTCGGTCAAACCGTGGCGTAACTCTGTGTAAATCAGGAAATTATGCGAACGAGAAACTTGACCTAATAGACAGAGCAAACACTTAAACCTCCAGCACAGAGAGTAATAGCCCAGCTTCCCAGATGTCAATGGGAATTTTACTATTGACTTCCATAGGGCCAGCATCTCACCCATATCTGCATAGATGATTAATGGCTCCCCTGCCTTTCAATATCCTCCCTGGCTAACAATAGATTATTTCTGCCAGTGATTACTTTTAAGATGTAGCTCATAAAAATCCTTGTGAAAAGCAAATAGTTTTGCCTTTGGGACAGACTATATTAAAGTAAGTGTTGGATATTTTTGAAATCTTCCCCAGATGGATTGCCATAGGGCACTACAAGATCTTCCTGCCTTCATTTCAAATAATTCCAGCCACTTGTCCTGCTGTAGCATTATCCTTGTAGTTTTTTTTTTTTCCAGAAAGAAGGAATTAAGCTCTCTATCAAAGTGTGTTTAATATGAGAGCTTGTTAAATGGTTTTGTCTCCTTCCTAGTTTATGTGTTTGCAGAGATACTTTTATTTACTTTGGGAAAAGACGTAAATACTGTCCCTGGTGTCTGGGGTTTTTGTTTGTTTGTTTTGGGTTTTTTCTGCAGACACTTATGCCCCTTAAAAAACAGCGCTCAGAACAAGTTCATGGGGGAAATCTGTGAGTTTAAGTTTATTTTCATAATCTGAAAGCATTGGCCAAGTGTCAGCTTCAGGATATATGCTGCTACAAAGACAAAGCCAGACTGATAAAGAGTTAAATAAAGTCTAATTTCAAAAGCTGCAGGACCCCTTTATTCAATAATCCTCCCGTGGACCAATGGCTATTTAACACCTCTTTCCATCAGGTAATTCAGTCCCATTCCTGCCTCTCCTTTCCTTGTTGTTGCTGTTGTTGCTGATTTGAATATACTTTCAAGATCAGCTGGAGAAGGTTTCCCTCAGGAGCAGAATTCCCAGCTGGCCCAGGTGCCAGTGACTTTCTCTGCTGCTCATTTCTTGGGTTTCCCTTTCTGTCTTTCCTTGCTCCCTGTATCATTTCCTCACTCTTCAATCCCCTGCACTCTCCTTCAGAGGAAGGGCACCAGGTTACTGCCTTACACAAGGCTTCTGCATGTATTTGGACAGACAAAGTGTAAACCACAATGTAAGTGATGTCTTCTCAGCCTGCATGTGATGTTGCAGAAATATCCTTGGGGACTCCTGGAGTGACTTCCACTTTCCCCACTGAGAAAATAATGATAATTTACTGCTACCCTTTGTTTCTAATCACTTAGCTATTTATCCATGAAGGAATTTCCTCTCTCATCCTGCTGCAATTTTCTTTTCAGACTTGGATGACAGAATCCTTGAGAGCCCTTTGCAAAGGAACGGGTGGATGTTGAAGTGTGTCCCTCCTGCACGGAGAAGAGGAGCTGAGCCCCATTTTTCTACACCTCCAGAGAACTGTCTGCTGCCATCAAGGACAAAGGAGTGGAGAAGAACAGGTCCATGTTCACATCCTCACGATTAGGGCTGGAAGTGGAGCCTCAGTCGCTCAGGCCAGGTCCCTCACAGCCACAGCCACCCATGTGTGTTTTGCCATCACCTGCTCTC